>MXQC01000022.1:0-128989 GCA_002094185.1 Zhuliangozyma boniae
CTCCAACAAGTTGGGCTGCGCTTACAAGGACTGCCTGGCCCAGGGCTGGGGCAAGTATATTATCTGCTCGTACTCGCCTGCCGGTAATGTTCAGGGCCAGTTCCCCGCCAACGTGTCTCCTTTGAAGTAAATGATACGAGACATCTTGTGACCCCTCCCCTCCCCCCCTGGCGAGTATGTGAAACCATCAGATGCTATGATTGGTTTAAAACCCGCCCATGATTGACTTTCTCCTTCCCTTTCCTTTCCGACCATTTACGCTCCTTTCAGTATATAGTTTTTTGCGATGCAAAGTGTATAAAACCCACCAAAGCAAAAAAAAAATGTTCCCTTTATGACAGAACTTATATGTTCGTCGGTAGTTTTCCATGTGGTTCACCAGAGAGGACAGAATCCCTCTGTAAGCCCATAATCCAGTGGGATCCCTGTTTGCACTGGCCCGCCTTTGCAGTGTGTTTTCTGTAGATGGCGCAAAGGCGAATCCCCGAAATGTGCAGAGAAAAAAAGCGAACAAAGAAGAGAAAGAGCATCCGGGAAAAGGCAGCACCAGCACCAGCACCAGCACCAGCACCAGCACCAGCACCAGCACCAGCACCAGCACCAGCACCACCTGTCCTATTTCATCATGAGCGGACCAGGCTCTGAAAGCATACCAGACGGCACAACGAGCGCGTCCGTCTCCATGAGGAAACCAGAACCACAGGACCCAAACCCCACTTCAATAGAAGCCAAACCGTCCTCGGCCGCCCGGCAGAAACGCACCCTGCTCGCATGCATCCGCTGCCGCACGCGGCACATGCGGTGCCCCGGGGGCAACCCGTGCAAGAAATGCCTCTTGGCAAAAGCGAGGTGTGAGTACGTTGAGGCCGATAAGAAGATTGTCGTGTCGATGAAGTACCTCTCGAAACTCCATGACGACATCGCGAGGCTAAAAAAGGATAATGCCGCGTTGAGGAATAGCTTGAAGGAGCTGGAAAGGGGGGGACACGAAGAACGGGGGGATGGGGACGAGTGTGTGAGTGAGGGACCATCGCCGAGACATCACCTGTTTGGACAGAACGCCGGAGTCGGTGCCGTGCCGACGACGACAAGCGCGAGTGCGAGTGTGAGCGCGAGCCTCGACTCTAGCAATAGCAGCACCAGCACATTCAATACGGGAAATGGCGCTGCCGCTCCTGCTATGGGGGTCTCCTCCGGAGTCTCGTCTGGCGAGGTAATCCACCCGTCGCTTGACAAGTACGGACGCTTGATCCAGTCGCGCACGGGTGAGAAGGTGTACGTGGGCTCATCCTCCATGACGCTCTTTGGCTTGGAAATCCAGAACATGGTGCCTTCATTTGTCGCGAGCTCGTTGCTCTCAAGCACTAGCGGGTCTACGCCGGCGTCAGTGACGTCGCCCCCGGGGCCGCAGGATACCACATCGCCACTACCACAATTGACACACCAACAGCCACAGTTACAGCAGCCGGGCATGGCGTTGCCCCAACAACCCCCCAGTGAGACCTCCTCCCATTCCCGCAAGAGGGAGACAAAGATATTGGAGAAAGAGGGCAACGCGTACCGCATCACGCTCTCCAAGACAAACACACGCCCTGGCCTCACCATCAATTTCTCCTTGCCCTCGTACTCGTATGCCATGTTGCTCGTGGACACGTTTATCAACTATAACGACGGGTGCTTTTACTTCTTCAACGAGGGGTTGATCAAGCGGTTCTTGATGAACTTGTACTCGGGAAACGCCGGGGAGAACAAGCGGATTCTCCGACGCAACATGTCGCTCAACAGAAGTCCCGACGAGGATGAAAATGCCATTAAGAAGGATACGGACGACGAGACGATCTTGGAGACGATCTGGTTCTGCAAGATCTTGTTGATCTTTGCCATTGGCGAGATGTACTTGGGCACCGAGTCTGACCCGCGGCGGGAAAAGAAGCGCGGAGAAAAAAGGGCCGATAAGCATGGTGGCCTGCTGCTGCTGCTGCACCGAGAGAAACATACCCTCCCTGGATCCGGGTTCTTTTACCAAGCGTCAGAGCTTTTCACGGGTCTTTTCGCCTCGGGTGCCATTGATAATATCACCAAGGATGGCGGCATTGAGGTGATGCTTCTCTATGCGTTCTACCTCCAGGTTGCTGACTGCACCATTGCCTCCTATTTCTACTTTGGGTTGGCATTGCGCGCAGCGTTAATCCTCGGGTGGCACGTGGATGCTGATAAGGAGAACCTCAACCGGTTTGAGTTGGAGCACCGCCGTAGGATCTGGTGGACCGTGTACATGTACGAGCGGATGCTATCATCCAAGGCCGGCTTACCGCTAAGCTTTGCTGATGACTCGGTGTCAACGGAATTGCCTATCGACTTCAAGATTGATTTGAGCGATTTCCCGCGCAATGACACGGACGTGCGCAGCTACTACATCTTCCCTCCCGCGGACTACATCAACAACTGCGTCACCATTACCCAGATCAACGCCGTAATCTTGTCGTCGTTATACACCAAGCAGCCCACTGTGAACATTCTCCCTGTGGTGTCTGATTTGGTACAGCGGTTGATGGCGTGGAAGAGCTTGTTACCAAAGTACTTGGCGATCGATTTCTCCGACGATAACCCCAAGGTGACGCGGCTCATTGTCAACTTGATGACGGAGTACTTTCAGGGGATAAACTTGGCTGTGCGGCCCTTATTGTTCCATTTTGCCACCAAGAAATTGAAGGAGTTGCAGATGCAAAATACCCAGAACAAGTACATTGACTTGACCAAATACTCCAAGAACGTGTTGACGTTGTTGAATGCGTCGTTCCAGGCGTCGATCAACACCATCAAGAGCATCTGGGCCCTCTTGCCCGACAACATGGTGGCGCTTTTCGGGTGGATGGACCGCGAGTACTTGTTCACGTCGGCGTCGACGTTGATCCTCTTCAATGCGTCGTTTGGCGTACACGAAGCGACCAAAGAGCACTTAGACCATGCGTTGGTGGTGTTCACAAAAATGAAGCGGTTGGGTAACTACCCGGCGGCATTGCGCCGCGCCCAGTTGTTGAAGTTAATTAGAGTGTTGGATTTCAACGGGGTGATGCAGGATTTGTTGGACAAGCACGATGATAGTGAACAGGCAACGAAGGATGTGCAGGGGGAGCATACGGAGCAGCAGGTGAAGCCGTCCGAATTGGGATTTCTTGAGTTTGGCGCAACAGCAGGTGGAACTGCTCCCGGCACTGTTCTGGCCTCTGTCCCTGCTCCACCACTCCACCACGATCTCAACAATGACGATGTTTACACCAACCAGGACTTGGCGGGCATCGAGGGGTTGACGTACTTGGACGAGGAGCAGCGGTTGTGGAACGAAATCACACACGATGCCGGGTGGTTGAACGTGGCGCACCCATCCACTACGGACTTGCCTATCCGCGATGCCGCCGATATCAATGTACACGCACAGATGCATGCGCACACGCAGACGTCTGGACCCGGACAGATGTCGGGACAAGCACACGCTACCGCTGCTGCCCCCTCAGTCAACGACGAAGGGTTCTTTAACAACATCCCGTCAGACCAGTACCACTACATGGGCGGCTACTCAGACATGATCAACCACGACTTCCAGGACTTTATGGACCACTCGTGAGGAAGAAAACTGCAACTGTATTTATAAATATGTATTTATCTTTTGTTATACTGGTTTCATTGTTAGAACAAGTCAAAGTCTTGCATGGGCGTGTTTTGCTTGGATGCCTCGGCTTGCTGTAGTATCTGCTGGGGCGATAGCGCCGACATGGGCTGGAAAGTAGCCGTAATGCTGTTGTTTCTGCCACCAGTAAAGTCGCCATACTCTTGGTTCTGAGAAAAGTCCTGTTGTGGCGGTTGTGATTGTGGCTGCTGCTGTAGGTTCTGCATCGGCTGTTGTTGTTGTTGTTGTTGTTGTTGTTGTTGTTGTTGCAACTGCTGGATCTGCTGCTTCCGAAGCTGGCTCATCCGCAACTTAACAAAGTCCAAGGCGTCTGGGTAGAGTTCCTGCAACTTGGCATACAAGTGATTCAACTCCGGCATGTCCTGCGGCGGTGTCAACACCACCGGGAACGCGGCCTTGCTGAACACAGGGTTCGGGTGCTCTGTATGGTACTTCTCGTAAATGTAGTTAAGTGTGCCCAAGTTGCTCTGGATCCGCTTGATGTAGTTGTTGTACTGCTGTTGTAAGTTGTCCCGGTTCTCGGGCGCCATCTGCTGGAAGAGCGGCGGGTTGCTGAGCACGTTATTGTACACGCCAATGGTCTTCTTCATCAAGTGCGTGTTGATCAAGAGCAAAACAGTCACCCGCTCCCTGTCCAACTGCACGGGGGCTCTATCGACGTATTCTTCCATGCTGCTGTAGCCTCGGCCTTGCTTGTATACAGTTGGGGAGAGTTTGTTAGTTTTTGTTTCGCCATTTTCTTCGTTCTCTTTTTTCTCCCTTGTGTATCAGATTTTCCGTTTCCTCTTTATATACAAGAATGTCTCCCACTCCTCCCTCTCTATCTACTATCGTTGAATATGGCATCCACGCGGGAGCCCGCGGCCCTTCTCATGCCCACGTACGACATGTCAAAGGTGGCACGGCCTTGGGTGATGGCACGTAGTTTCGATAAGTACCCAATCATCTCTCGGAGTGGCGTCTCCGCCACCACGAGTTTCTTGTTAGCAATATCGATGCCCAGCGCCTGCCGCATTGTGTAGTCCGGGGGCATGTACACGCGTGCCGCCTCCTCTTTGGCCCAGTTAGCGCTCTCGATGTTCTGTACAGACTCGTCCTCGATGGCCACAATCACGGCGTTGCACCGCTGCGTCAAGTCGTTGACCACGTCGCCCAAGTCGCTCGAGTCAACGTACACGCGCGTGCTCATAATGGGCTCAAGCACGGAAAAGTCCGCCTCGATGGCGAGCGGCTGGAGGGTGGCAAGCCGTGCTGCTTGCATCAACTTGGTGGTGGACTCGCCGCTCTTGCTCACGGGGAATTTCCATTCAAGGATTTTGACCGACACCGAATGGATGGGGAACCCGTGGATGGGACCACCCATCTGGAGAGCCGTCATGCAGCCATTGACTACGGTCTCCTTCAAGTCGTCTAGGGTGCAGTCCAACTTCCACCGTCGGTCCTGAAAGTATTGTTCGACCTCGGCGCCAGAACCCTTGGCAAACTCAATCACATTGTCGTCAGTACCAGTTGTGGTTATGGTAGTGGCGGTGGTTGTAGTGGCGGTGGTGGCAATGGCGCCCTCTTCTATAGGCAGAATAGACACCTTCACGTAGACGTCTTCGTCGCGATATTCTCCCGTCCTCTCCCACTTTATGCACTCCTTGTAGGACACGGCCACGTCCGTCAAGTTCAACTTTGCCTTCATGTCCTTGACCAACCGATCGCGCACAATGTCGAGGTGAAGCTCACCCATGCCACTAATCACCGTCTGACCCATCTCCTCATCCACGTGCACCTGCAATGACGGGTCCTCGCGCACAAGAACCTCCACGCACTTTTTCATGTGCGCTTCATCGCCCGCGGTATGCGGCTCCAAGCACGAGTTGAAAAGCGGTGGGGGAATATCGATGGGCATGAGCTTGTACCCGGAGCTGCCCTTGATGTTACTCTTGCTACCCACCACTGTGTCACCAGTCCTAAACTCCTCGGCGTATCCGGGTACCACGCCGATGTTACCGGCCTTGATCTGCCTCACCTCCTCAGTGGTGTCTCCGTGCATGATCAACAACTGCTTGAGAAGGATCTTCCTGCCCGTGCGCGAGTTGACTACGGTCGAGTTGGAGTTCAAGCTGCCACTGTACACGCGGAAGAATGTCATAGGCCCACGCGTGGCATGTGTCATGGCCTTGAACGCCAATGCAAGCGCCAAGTCGGGGCGCCTGTCCACCACCACGCCCTTATCGCCACTGGAGACCATGGCTACATCCACTGGCTTCTTGCCGTTGGTGACCTCGGGCAACGACGCCTCCAACGGTGACGGCAAGTACTTGGTGACAGCGTCCATCAACGGCTGTACCCCAATGTTCTTGAACGACGATCCGCAAAACACAGGCGACAAGTAGTTTTCCACCGTGGCTTTGCGGATTGTGCGGTCCAAGAGCGCAGCAGGAATCTTCATATAATCCTCTTCGTGCTCCAAGAACGAGTCGATGATCGCCTCGTCGTACTCGCCAAGCGTCTCGACCATGCTCTCGCGCGACTTGCACAACTGGTCGTACAACTCGCCCTCAGCCTCTTCCACCAAAATCTTGTCACCGAATCCATCGCTCGCGTCCCACTTGAGCACCTTCTTGTGGATCACGTCGACCACGCCCTTGAACATGAGGTCGGTACCAACCGTTTCAAAGTACGGCAAGTTGCACAACACAACGCGCGTGCCCAACTTCTGGATCACATCCGACACAGAGCGGCTGAACCCGGCCCCGGCGCGGTCCATTTTGTTCACGTACACGATGCGGGGCAACCCCAACGCGTCAGCCTGTTTCCAAACCTTCTCGGTTTGTGCTTCCACGCCCGCCACAGCGTCGAGAATGGTCACGGCGCCGTCCAACACCCGCAACGCGCGCGTCACCTCGAACGTGAAATCGGCGTGGCCTGGGGTGTCTAAGATGTTGATCTTGTGCTGATTCCACGGGATGGTAATGGCCGCCGACTGGATGGTGATTCCACGCTCACGCTCCGAGGGCAAGTAGTCGGTCACGGTGTCGCCTTCGTCGACGTTGCCGATGCGTTTGCTCTTGCCGCTATAGTAGATCATACGCTCGGTGGTGGTGGTCTTGCCGGCGTCGATGTGGGCAATGATGCCGATATTGCGCGTCTTGGGGAGGGGGATGTTATTGACAACATTGCCCGCCGAGTACATTCGACAGAACTGCCGCACGAGACAGAATCGGGTCGGTAGAATCATGGAATCTGGCGGTGTGTCTGATGTACCTAGCTTAATGGTACTATAAAATTTTTTCCATCCCCTTCTATGAGGGCAAACCACGTTTTGTAGGAGCACAGACAAGGAGCCACGGCGGCAACACTAAAAGAGAGCAAGCAGCTAATACGGGAACGCTGGTGTATAACTTCAGACCAGAACATGACATGCTTGCTTTTCTATGCCGTTTCCACACCCAGAGCATGTTTGCGCCCACAATTTATGTCTTGTTTACAAACACACACCCCTGCTTTTCCCCCATTTTTTGCAACTATATAAACCCCCTCTCTGCAAACCCATTTTCCTCTCCTTTCTTCCCCCTTTTTCTTTCTTCACCATATCAAGCTACACGCCTGGTTCAGTGCTACTTACAACACAACACGTACCCACCAAGCCCTGATTTCTCTTTTCACCATGCAGCTTGTCTCCCTTCCCGTGTTGGTGTCTTTGATCCACGCCTCCGCCATTGGCGCCTACTACGTCCCTGCTAATGGCGACGACTGGACCGTGTTGAAACCTGCTTGTGACCCCATTAAGGGGAGCTTCGACACGCTCCCCTTTGCTTTCGGCATTGTGGTGAACCCCTTTGTGGTGAACGAAGAGGGGGACTTGGAGGAGCCCGAGCGCGCCAGCATTGAGCGGTCCATTACCACCAGTTTTGTTACCAGCGTGGTTACCGCTGCCCCCAAGCCCACCATGACCAAGGATATCATTGTGCAGATCAAGGACGGCCAGGTGCAGAGAGCCAATGAAGACGACAAGGACTGCCCTCCTGAGAAAACTGCAGTGGTTGATACCGAAGACTCCAAGGAGGGTGGCACTGGCGGCTACGGCACTGACGCCGACGCCGGCGCACCCGTTGCCAAGAGAGACCAGCACCTGTTTGTGGACGACGACGGAGTGGAGACGGTGGAGGAGATCTACGAGGAAGATGGCAGCCGTCGCCACTGGCACGACGACCACGAGCGCGACCATGAGCACGATCACGAGTCCAAGGAGAAGCATGCCAAGCACAAAGACAAGCACCCCAAGGAAGGTACTGACCTCAACACCTCCCCCCAGGACGAGTTTGTTTCACCCGTCTACTCCGTCGCCTGCTACACCAACTCGACGCTCAGAATGACGTTAGAAGGTGGTATTTTGCGCGACTCTGACGACAGAATCGGGTGTATCGTGTCGGGCCACCAGTTCCAGTTTGATGGGCCCACTCCGCAGCACGGGGCGGTGTTTGCTGCGGGGTGGTCCGTCACCGGTGACGGGCAGTTAGCGTTGGGCAACTCGACCAAGTTCTTCCAGTGTGCATCGGGCAACTTCTACAATCTCTACGACGTACAAATCGCGTACCAGTGCCACCCAGTCACCTTGGACGTGGTGGAGTTGATAGAGTGTTAGTGGGGTCTGGCATGACCTCTACCTAGCTACTGTCTTTGTTATAGTAAAATGAATAAATATGTACATGCACTTTGCTAGTAGCTTGTTTTACGATCGCGGGTCAAAGAAGTGTTGCAAGCGGGTATTGTGGAACAAATGCATGCCCATGGTGCTGTCGTGCTGAAAGCTGTCGCTCCTGCGGGTCCTGGCAAACTTTTGGCCCGTTTCCAACAAACTCTTGGACCAGTTCTTCAACACCATCCACGCCACCGTCGCATGCACCAAGCTGCCCAAGTTCTCTACGCGCCAGTGATGGTCGAGATACATATCGGCCCGCCCCAGGTCCACGACGTTAACCACTGCCAACGCCTTAAGCGCTAACCACTTGCTGTAGTAGCACACGAAAAAGAGTATGACACAGGCAAACGCCGAACGCAGCGATGGGAACAGGGAAAACTTGTTGGGCGACGCGTAGTACATGGCTTTGTAGAGCACGTGGCTGAACTTCCTGTCCTCGCTGGTAATGCCATCGGTGTAGATCATGTTGAAGATGGACACCTTGTTGTCGCTGTAGAGTTTGATAAAGGGTGACGGCACTTTGGGGAAACGGAGGTATTTCAGCACAAGTGCTACATTCTGCAAGCCCAAGGTGATGATATAGAGCTTAAGCGCATCCGGGAGTGCTCGGGGTACAGCCAGGTTCCCACGAGCGGCAGCATACAGAAGTGAACGGGAATGTGCTATATCCACGCCACAATGTTCTTGGCCTTGCTCACATGGAGTTTGAACGTATACAACACGTTGAGCGTGACCCACGTCGAGATCAAGAGGATGACGGGAGCTAAGTTCCAGTACTAGCAAAAATTCGTGTAGTTGTCCCTGGGCTTGATAGGTGCCAACGCAAATACCCCGTCGTCATCGCTGTCATTATCGAGGTCGTCGATGGTACCAAGGTCGTCGATGGTACCAAGGTCGTCGATGTGGGTGTTTTTAAAGGGCATGAGTGTAGACGAGTTGGTGGAACACGAGAACGGGGGCGGCTCGTCATCCGTGAGCACGGATATTACCAGCACCAACTGCAACTTGATGGGAGCTGGAACCGGAACCGTAGCCAAAACCATGGTATAGACTGTGGTATGGGATAACAACGGCAAATGCACCCTGAATTGGTAGTTTTTACCTCAGTAATGGTGTACGTACACCAAGTGCACTGCCGCAGTCGTCAACGCCTGCCCGAAAAGAGCGCCTACGGATTGCTTTCCCACATCAAAAAGTAGGTGTCGAAGTGGTACAAAAACTCGTAGAAAATATAGTCGAGCCGCGGTATATAGTTGATAAAGGCAGCGATAAGGATGCACCCAAGGATAAATAGAAAGCTGAGCACAGAGTCCCCCCAAAACTTTCGCAGCAACTTGTCGTTGAACACCGCTCGAGTAAATTGGCCCTCGATAAACCCGAGACCGTCACAGAGCTTGATTACTACAGGTAGAAGAAGCAAGAATAGTCTTCTGGGCAAGCATAGTATTACTCGCATGGTGGAAGAAGGGCCAAAATGCAGGTGTAGACGCAAACTTTAGGTGTGGTGTGTGTGTCTACGCAGATTGCTTATATGTGTGTCGTATCATGTGTCAAGTAACCGACTTTTTTGTATGTGGCATGACGAGGCGGACTTAGTGGCAGCGGCCTTCCACTTTTGGCCTCGCGCACTAAAAATAAATCTGGGATTCTAAACAGCCCTTGGGAAGTGGACTTTTTAGAACAAGAGGAAAAAAAGGTGGGAAAGGACTACGCCCGCGTCAAATCGCGCGCGTCCCCTTTGTAATGCTCCCCACCCGGCCCGCCGTTGCTCCCACCACCACCACACAACACTCCATATCGTCTTGTGCCGGCACACCCAGTGCTCCATGCAAAAAGCCCGCGTCTGCGCTGACGAACGGAGAACAACTTCTGGAAACAGCTCTTTGCCCACGCCTACGTCTCGTTACCCAATACAAAAACAGCAGCAGCACCACCGCCATGAAACAATGCAGACTACGCGACCGGGCGGAACTTACACAGGTGGAGATCGAGCTAGCTTTAGATATATTCCTCGCCCGAACCAGCTTGGTGTTGTGCGCCACCAGAAATCACCTACGACAGGCGTTGCTGCGGTTGGCACCGCATGCGGGCCAAATGTACGTTGTGGCATGCATGGACTACCAGATGGTGAAGCAGGCGACGCTGGTGGTGCCGCACGCGTACCCCAAAACCTTTCAGGAGTTGCTCGATTGCTTGGAGAGTGTGCTCGCTGCACGCATCGAGTTTGACAAGGAGCTCCTGGTGGTGCTCGTGCACAACATCTCGGCCTTCTTTTGGGACATGGTGGTGATGTCCAAGCACAACCACTCTTCCCTTGGCTACGCCTCGCTTTTACCGCGCGAAGTGTACTATTCCAAATTATCACGGCTCCTCCAGAGCATTGGTGAAAAGTACCGCTGCTGCATCGTCGTGACCTCCTACGACATCGACTTTGACCGTGGCATCAAACCAGCGCACATCCGCGACGAGTCCGTCACCAGACTTGCCGCTCCATTTGTGAAACGCTTCGGCGCCGTCTACCATATGGGAGAAAGCATCCAGAAGGTGCACTGAGGGAGGAACAGCACAGTGGCCACTTTTTTACTTGCCTACGTTTCCTCTGTTTCTCTTTCTTGCGTTGAATATATGTGCGATATCTAGTAATCACGGAAGTACAGCCCACGTTACATGACAGACATGTCGCCAAACTTCTCTCTGTAGCCAGGGACCTCCCACTTGCCGTTCTTGACCATGTAGGCGGTCTTCTCGTCCAAATCAGGTCTGACCTTGGCCACGTCCTCAACGGTCAATTGGTCAAATGGTCTGGCATTCTCAATGTCCTTCAATGTGGTCTGCAATTGGGCAATCTCCTCGGTGACAGACTTTTCCGTCAACTTGGCGTTCTCAATGGCCTTCTGCTCGAAAATATCAATGTTCTTCAAGTTCTTAGAGAGGTCGTAGGTGACGGGCTTGAACGCCTTGACGGCGCTTTCGATCTCGTCCACAACCTTGGTGTTCTTCAATACCGATCTGTAGTGGGCAAAGTCAATGTCGGTGGGCTGCGCCTGCAAGTCTATGAACTGCTTCTTGGCCTCGTCGTGTCTCTTCTTGAACGAGGTCAACGACGCGGCGGTGGAGCCGGTCAAGCCCAAGCTCTCAATGAGCTTCTTGAAGTCAACCTTCTTGGCAGTTTGCTTGGCAACAGAAGACATCGTGGTAATGGTGATGGTTATGGATGTGGTTGGTGGTCAGTGGTACTTGTTGTTGTGCCTGTTGAAAAGTCCCCTGTGTGAGTTTTTTTTCGCTTCGTTTCCTTTCGTTCTCCTGGAAGCCGATTTGGTGCCAACCAATGAAAAAGTGCCAGAGAGAATTGGACTCTCCGGCACGACTACAGAGGGTCATGTGCATCTCACGTGACAACATTCCCAGATCGAAAACAGAGACAGACGGGAGACAGTGGGACCGCCTAGGCGCAGTTTGGGCCGGAGAACGACTACACACCGACCCAGCCGAGGAGTGTTAACAAAACACCAGCAACACCCTGCCAAAACACCAGCAACACCCTGCCAAAACACCAGCACACCATCCCACTGTTGCTATGCTGACAAACCAACCTAGAAGCCAGATGAAGGGGTTGACTCAATTCATCGTAGACTTGCGCAACGCCAAGGACCAGGACGAGGAGGACAAGAAGATCAACTTGGAAATCACCAACATCCAGGCCAAGTTCAAGACCAGCCTCAACGGGTACCAGAAGAAAAAGTACATATGCAAGGTGCTCTACATGTGTCTCATTGGCAATGGCGAGCAGATTGATTTTGCCCTCCCCGAATCGTTTGAGCTCTTGCGCTCAACCGTGTTTTCGGAAAAGAAGTTGGGCTACTTGGCCGTAGCCGTACTCTTGCATAGAGGGGGTCGGCATGGCAAGGAGCAAGTCAACTGGGTGTTGGACCATACCCAGAAGGATCTTGTGCGCGACTTGCAGAGCAGCGATGAGGAAGCCAACAGCTTGGCGCTACAGTTTATCGCATCCTCCTTCAATGCCTCTAATGCCAGCGTTTCCGACTCTGATGCCAACGCTGGCCAGTGGTTGGAGTTGGTCGATATGGTCTACGCCACCGTCACATCGCCAGTTCAGAGTCTTGTGGTGCGGCGCAAGGCGGCGCTTGCATTGAAAGTGTTGACGTGCCTCTACCCCGGCGTGATTACCGCCAACGGCAACTGGGTGCCCCGGTTGTTGCAGTTGATGGATAACGACGACTTTGGAGTGGTACTATCGAGCATCCCGCTCTTGCAGCACGTGCTTGACTTGCGCCCGCAGTTGGCCAAGTCGGCGATGCCGTCCATCGGCCGCAAGTTGCATAAGATCGTGGTGGACAACGAGTGCCCGCCGGAATACTACTATTACGACTCACCTGCGCCATGGCTCATTGTCAAGCTCTTGCAGTTTTCCGAGCACTTGTTCTTGCTAAGGGAGACACACAACAACAGCAGCAACAATCGCCACAATAATGCTGAGCCCCTGCTTACACTTGCTTCTCTCGACGAGCAAACGGTGCACGACCTCCGCCTGGTGGTGGCGCGGTGCATCCAGAATGCGTCGCAGCCCATCATGGGCCTCCCCAACCGCAACTCGCAGAGCGCCATCTTATTCCAGGCGGTGTCCATCGCCGTCTTTTTGGAGGCGTCGCCCGAGGCCGTCAACGGCGCCATGAACGCGTTGATGATGTTGCTCAGCTCGCACGAGACTAACACGCGGTACTTGGCCTTGGACGCGCTCATCAAGCTTACAGCACGCTCGGACTCGGACTACTTGTCGTCCAAGGACAAGTTTGACGACTCGATGGGCGTATTTGTCAAGTTGCTCCACGACAAGGACGTGTCGGTGCGGCGCAAGGCGTTGGACGTGTTGTACACAATATGCAACTTTGACAACCACGTGGCCATTGTGGGCAAGCTCTTAGACTACTTCCCCCTGGCGGATTTTCAAGTCAAATCAGAGCTCGCCATCAAGATTGCCGTGCTCAGCGAGCGGTTTGCCACTGACTCCACGTGGTACGTGACCACCATGCTCAAGTTGTTGTCTATTGGTGGCGGCGCCAACTCCAATGGTATCAGCTATATTGGTAGCGAGGTGTGGGAACGCATTGTCCAGATTGTAGTTAACAACGAGGAGTTGCAGCGCAAGTCATGCAAGTTGATCGTCAACTTGTTGAGACGGCCATTCCACGATGTGCAGCATCAGCATAACAACCAAAACCCACAACAGCCGGCGCCACCCCACACCATATCGGAGAACATGATCAAGGTGGCTGCCTTCATTCTAGGGGAGTACGGGGACAAGGTCGACGACTTGGAGAACGTCGGCGTGGACGTGCAGTTCCAGCTCCTCTTTGATGCGTACTTCCGGGTCACATTGTTGACACGCGCCATGTTGCTCACCACCTTCCTCAAGTTTCTCGTCAAAAACCCCGACGCCGACTTTGTGCCCGAAATTGTGGACTTGTTTGAGCTCGAGACGCTGTCACTCGACTTGGAGATCCAGACGCGCGCACACGAGTACCTCCGGCTCACTACCATCGGGTCCGATTTCAAGCTTGTGCGTAGCGTTATCAAGCCGGTACCCGTGTTTGGCCAGCGTGACAACCCACTAATGGAGCGTATTGGCAGTGTGAGCAAGATTGCCGGCCTCAACCGGTCCAAGTCGGTGTTGGCGCGCAACATCAACACAAGCACGACGGAAGACACCACGATCGAGGAGAATCCCTTTGGTGAGGGGCAGCAAGAGCCTGTACAACCGCAACAGAAGCGGAAGCAGCAGCCACAGGTGGGGGCATTGTCGCCAAACTGGTACGCCGGCTACCACCGCATGCTCCACTTTGACGCAGGCATCTTTTATGAGAACCAGTTGGTCAAGATTACCTACCGTGTGATTAGGAACAACCATGACATCGCTGTTAAGTTCATCATCATAAACAACGCGTTCAAGACCGTGGGTGCCGACATTTCTGGCTTCACGGTGCTCAACTTGGAGGCGTTGACCAAGAGCCACAACCCCAACTACACCTTGCATATCCGCACCATTCCCGAGACGTTTATCCACGATAAGTCCGACATGGATATCGGCATCCGCGTGCGCGATGTGATTGAGAACAACGAGAGCCCCGTGCTCTCGATGTCGTTTATGTGCGGCGGCTCATTCAACCAGTTGAACCTCAAGTTCCCCGTGCTCATGCTCAAGACGTTGACACCCACGCCGTTGAGTGGCGGCATGGCTGAGTTTGAAAAACGGTGGGTCCAGATCGAGTCCCTGCTTGCCACACGTGGAGAGTGGCGCGAGGCCATCCACCTCAACCACCGGCACAGCGCGCTCAACATCTCGCGGCTCCTCAGCCGCATCGGCTTAAACGTGGTCGAAGTGTCGCCCGATGTGCTGGACACGCCGATTTCGGTGGCAGCAACGGGAATCTTACACACCCAGAAATCCAACTACGGCGTTCTTGTGGTGGTCAAGGGCAGTGACAGCATAGGCAAGGAGCTTGAAGTCACAGTGCGGTGCACGGGTGGAGGTGTGGCCGAGGTCATCTGCGCCACGCTCTGTGAAATCTTTAGTGGTAAATACTAAGTAGGGGCAGAACAGTAATGCGACCTCCCTTTGTCCCTTTTTTGAATTTTACCCTAGTTGAGCAATAAAGAGACTGGGGCATGGTTATGGGCTTTAGCAGCCCTTGTCTTTTTTGCCATCTACTGCTAGTTGCCAACTGTTGCCGGCCTCGACATGAAACGCCAATCAAAAGAGCCGACAACACCACCTTGATACCACCAACACGATTACGCTATCAGGAAGTGTCATTAGTCTCTACCCCACTCCTATCCCATGCATGCACCACACTCTCATACAGAAATCCCGGCTGAGCCCTGTAGAAGCTAGCACCACGACACCTCGCGCAATAAGCCCAAATCGGAAATGTCCTTTTCATGTCTTTTCCTAATTAGGAAGGAGCTAACTCTTTTTTTTGTACTGTTCCCTTACACCTTTTTTCATTTTGCTGCAACTGGAGATTGTTGAGTTCATATATAAGCGGTACCATCTCTGCCAGGGGAGAGGAAGGAAAGTTTATGTTGTTTGGAAAAACAAGTACCAACAACCCCTGTGCACCAAATATGGAGATCAGGATACTCTTCTTTTACTTGCTTGCCTTGGCTATTGCTGCCCCCGCGCCGGTCGTGGTGACCATCTGGCAAACTGTGACTAGCGGCAGTCTTCCACAGACAGGAGCCATACAGACCCAGGCTCCAGTTGTTCCAGCTGCTACTGCCGCTTCTGCTGTTGCCGCTCCTGCCGCTGCCGCTCCTGCTCCTGCTGCCGCTCCTGCTCCTGCTGCCGCTCCTGCTCCAGTTGTTGCAAGTCCAGCGACCGCCCCCGCTGCCGCCACCACTCCAGCTGCCACTGCTTCTTCCGGCGATAGCTTCTGGCAGAAATTGATTGACTCCTTCTTCTCCCCATCCTCCTCCAGCACCCCAGCCGCTTCTTCCTCCAGCACCAGCTCGTCCACTTCTGGCTCGAGCTTGGCCAGCAGTCTCTGGAGCGCCTTGAGCAGCTTCTTTGATGGCTCGTCCAAGACTGCAGCTTCTGCTGCCCCTGTTCCTGCAGCTGCGTCTTCTCCAGTTGCCCCCGCTGCCCCCGCAGCTCCAATTTCCGTGTCGACTCCATCAGTCATTATTCCCATCAACACGGCGCTGCTGTATCCCACGGGCCCCATCGGCACTCTCTACACAAGCACACTTGGTCTTCAGCCTACCTCCTTGGCCGTTGCCAACCCCTTGCCCCCGCCCTCCTCCGCGTCAGATCCCGCCTCTGCCTCCACCAGTGGCAGCAGCAGTACCTCTAGTGGCTCCACCAGCAGTGGTTTTGGCAACGTACAGGACTTGGCCTTTTCCCAGTCGCTTCTCGCCGCGCACAACCAAAAGAGAGCGTTGCATGGTGCGCAGTCCATGCACTGGGACCAGTCTGCGTACAACTACGCCCAGAACTACGCCGACCAGTACGACTGCTCGGGTGTCTTGACCCACAGCCACGGGCCCTTTGGCGAGAACTTGGCTGCCGGGTTCAGTGACGGTGTCAGTGCCCTTGACGCGTGGTACAATGAGATCTCGGACTACAACTTCCTGGACCCCACCTACACCCACTTTTCTCAGGTGGTGTGGAACTCGTCCACGGGGTTGGGGTGCGCGTACAAGAACTGCCAGGCCGAGAACTGGGGCTTGTATGTCATCTGCTCGTACTCGCCTGCCGGTAACGTGATTGGTGAGTCGGCCGCCAATGTGTTCCCCTTGTTGTCGTCGTCGTAGACTTGTTTTTCCTCGTTTAGTTCTATTCGTAAACCCGTATTTGAAGAAGCACACATAATAAAATGCGATACCATAAAAAAAGAATCTCCACCAGATCAGTTGTCTGCCCCATGCTAAAAAGGTTTATCGTGGAGAACAGGACACGCAAGGTGGTGCCCTTCTACGTACAGTTGGAGACCACCGTAAAACAACGGTGGGAGGGCCGGCGCGTGGTGGACATTTTCGTGCTGGACTTTGGCGAGAGCGAGGAGGATGTGGTGCGTGATATCTATGGCGGAAAGGTGTACATTCTCCGCGACGCCGGCAGGGCCGCAGAAAGGACAGAAAGAGATCCCACCCAGATCCTCACGTTGGAAGTGAACCAGCGCGATAGGATATGCCACTTGAAACACCGGCACGAACCGAGCGTTCCTTGGGAGGGCGACATCCCCATCGTACACGAGGATGATGAGATGGTGGTTGTGAGCAAACCCTCGGGGGTGCCGACGCACCCCACGGCGAGCTACTTTCACAACAGCGTCACTGAGATTATTAAGCTGGAGCTTTGTGTGGATGTGTGGGCGGCACACCGTTTGGATAAGGCGACGTCGGGGGTGTTGGTATTGGGTAAGACCAAGGCAGCCACCGCCCGTCTCCAGAAACTCATACAGAGCAAGCACGCGCACTCCACCAAGACGTATTTGGCGCGCGTGCGGGGTAAGTTCCCCGAGAGAGAGCTCGTGTACAACTGCCCCTGCTTCAGCTTGAACGCGAATGGAGGATACCTTCAACCGACAAACTTGGAACAGTTGCAGGTAGACACCACCACCGTGTTTGAGCGTGTGTGGTACAGCCAAGAGTTGGACGAGAGCATGGTCAAGTGCCGGTTGTTTACGGGCAAGTTTCACCAGATCCGAATCCATCTCCGCAACTTGGGGTTCCCCATTGTCAACGACGAGTTGTACAACACAGATGTGGCAGATGCGTTCAACGCCAAGCGGCTCGGTATCGAGTCCGAGTTGTACGCCCGGTTGTTTGCGCAGCACCCAGAGTTTGCCACGCCGTGCAGCAGCTTAAACGATGTGCGCCGTGATACGGTGGACCTCTTGGCGATTGTGGGATGGGAGCACGACTCCAAACTACATACCGATGTCGCCGCTCTTGCCGCGGCGAAGCGCGCCAGCATCGAGTCGTTCAAAACTACACGTACGTGTCCCGAGTGCCACCGCAAGTTGCGCAACGATCCCGACAAGGTCAGCAGCAGCGGCATTTGGCTCCACGCATGGAGCTACACCCTCGGGGAACACCACTTTGAAACGGCACATCCGTCATGGGCAAATATATAGAGACCGAGAAAAAGCTATACATCCCTGGGTTACCTTCTCACCCTCGCTCGCCTCGGGACCATGGCCTGGTGGTCCATGAATGGGAACCGCGGTGCTGCCTTGTAAACCTTGCACCTGCCAATCTTTCTCTCAAACACAACCTGCAGCGCGACCCGCAGAATGTCCGTGTTCTTGCTCTCATCGGCCACACGTGTTACCTCTTGCCAATACCGACTGTCATGCACGATCCTGTGCATGGCCCTCGCAAGCGCCTTGGTAGCTTCCGCGTGCTGATCCTCGGTGACGGGTTGCTTCAACACCTGGAAATGGTACACGCCCGCCAACCGGCTACTAGCAGCGACAGAGGCGGAAGCAGGGTTTGCGAATTGCGGCACTAATGACACATAGATGTTCTTTAACCACTTACGGGCCATGGTGCGTCCCACTGCCGACATTGTGGGCGTCATCTTGGTGCTAAAAAACTGGCTGTTCTTGTACTTGCCGCGATACTGTTTGGTCAGCGCCGCCAACTTAGCGTCGTTCAACAACGGCATCTGCAAGGACCAGGTGAATGCCACGTTGGACTTGCGGAAGCTGCTGATAATATGGTTTGCTGGGTAGAACTGCATGACAAAGTACTGGTTGCGGGCCAACGGCGGGTACTTTTTCCAGCCGTTCTTATATAGTAGCTGGTATATGGCGCTATCAACGCCACGGATATCGGGCCGTTGCGTTGGTAGCTGGCTGGTGGCAAACGCTGGCAATGACTGGGTTCTGTTCTGTTGCTGGTAGAACTCGTCGGCGTTGTTGTACTTGACGCGCATGTTGTCGTAGCGCGTAGCTATTCGGAAATCAGGGTCTAGCTGGGGTCTGGCAGCAGGAGCAACACATCTGACAGCTCGTACCGCCAACCGGCCTGCATTCTTCTGTTCCATTCCCTCTAGGAACCTCTTGATCATTAATGTGTGTATGTATATACATGCGCAGTCTACTCCAAGGAAAAGCGCCTCTTCCGATGCCTTCTTTCTCTCTGCGTGCCACAAGGTAGAAGATTTCGGGGATAACTCAACTCTCAGAACCAATTCAATACCAGTCAGTAGTAATCCCGGTAGATACACGCCCATGGCTAATACACTGCACTGTCACGTCGAACAAGATAACCAGCCTTGTTCGTGAAATAGTGGACCATGAGACTTAATCTCTTAACTTGAGTAGAATACTACACTCTCAATGGCTCTACGTAGGCTATATATTGAGGGAATTTCCGTAGACTATATATCGTCAAGTTTCGTTTATCTGTCTGGAATTAATGCCTGGGCAATACGCTGACTCGCGGGCAACGCTATCAAAACGTGTGGTTGACATAGACACAAAACAAGCGACATCCTCGTTTAGCGGAGTTGGGCCTGTGATGTCTTTCTGTTTTTGGGTCTGGTCTCACGATTCTTGTGGCAGCCATAGCGTCACCGCGGTGTCGGCAGTGGCAAACGTCAACAACCGCGGGTTGAACAACACGATCTTGGGCAAGCCCTGTGGAGACAGCAACACCTTGTGCGCCGACAACACCACCGGTCCAGAGGCATCACGTGACGATGGGCCTGTCCTTAAGTTGTTCAAGTCAAACACCTGCACGTTTGACTCCAGTGAACCCACAAGGAGAAACTTGCCGCACGGCGAGAAGGTGCAGCAGCCTGTGGACGGGTATTTGAACGACATCCATCCCTGGTCTTGCTGGCGTGGCTGGTTCCCGCGCACAATGGCCAACATGTGGCCCAGGAACGCGTCCACGACATAGTGCTCGGACGAGTTTGTAGACACCAAGAGGAGCTTACCCGAGTTGGAAAACTCCAACTTGTTCCACATTTGCCCCTGTAATGTCGGTATTCTCGCCTTAAGGAAGGGGCCTTTGTCGAAAGTCTTTAAGTTGTATAGCCGTATACTACCCTCGGTGGTGGCAGTGATGGTGGTGCCGCTGTCGCTGTCGCTGTCGTTTTGTTCTGGTACAGGATACTTTCCGATGGCTAGGACGACCCCGTGCGGATCATACCCAATCACCGTATTCTGCCCTATTTCGATATTGCCCATAGGCGACGTGGTCCGCGTGTCCCACAACTTGACAGTGCCGTCATAGCTGGCGCTGGCAAACGTCTGCTGCACCGGGTTCACCTCAATGGCACTCACCTGCGCCTTGTGGCCCTTGAAGTACCGGATATACTGGTTGGTCGACAACGCCAAGTACCGGATTGCGTCTTCAGCGCCGTCGGTGGTGTCAGCACACACGGGTGTAGACGCATATAGACAGTTGAGCCCCTCGTGGGTGAACTTGGCTGAGTGCGCACCATACTTCTGCGACTGCACGTCCTTGTGGCGCACACCCTTGTGGCAATCGTACACCTGGATGGACTTGTCGACCCCGGCCGAGATCAAGTACTGGCCCGAGTCGTCAAAGTCGAGCGATGTGATGGACGCGCCCTTGTGGTAGTCAAACAACTTCACCGGCTGGCACGTCGATAGCACGCTCTCGCTGATGGTTATGGATGATGAAGATGTGAGGGGAGAAGTGCCTGTTGCTGTGGCTGTATGTTTAGCAGTGCTCAACGACATGGATATGAAAAGACTGAGACAACCACTTCCTTTTTCAGCAGCCCTCACTTTCTTGGTCTGTCCTGGCTTCTCGGTTGGTTGCCATTTTTTTCTCTCCCTTCACACTGTGGCTGCCACGCTCTTTCTCTCCACTGGTTTCTCTCCCTACCGGCCTCGCCCCTATTTTCGCTGATTTGCGGAGCAAGAGGAAGGGTGAGGAGGGGGGGGGGGGGTGATGGAGGCAATGAAAAACAAGCTGAAACCGGCCACTGTCTATTTGTCTCTTTTCCCACCCTTTTTCTAATCACCCCAACTAGCAACCACCTACACCACATACACCACACACATACACTAAACACACACAAATGGCAGAACCAACCCCACCGTTTAAAGTCAAGGCGGTGTTTGACTACCAGTCGGAGTTTGAAGACGACTTGAAGTTCACCACCGGCCAGATCATCACCGTGACCACAATTGAGAACGACGAGTGGTACAGCGGGGAGTACGACCTGAAGGAAGGGATGTTTCCCAAGAACTTTGTGGAACTCATTGCCGCACCAACGGTCCCTGCCTCCAACCGACCTGTGCGCAGCACATCGGTAAAGAGCAAGAGCACTGAAAAGGAGGAACTGGCGGAGCTGGTGGAGACTGTGGATCACAAAGAGGCGGAGCCGGTGCGCGCAGTTGTGGCAGAAACGGAGAAGGAAGAAGAACATCCCAGGACAGAGCCAATTGCTACACACGTACCACCTTCTGAAGTGAAACAGCATGAGCATGCCCTGTACACCACACCCACGCACAAGGAAGATGCGGGAAAGGTGCCCATGCCTCAGGCGTTCCCCCACAAGCAGGCTGATCCGTACAGCATCAAGAAACAGTTTGTGGCAGCAGGCCATTCGTCGTATGTTCCGCAGGTCAAGCCACGCGACGACTCCAACTTGGTGGCGCACCCCATCCACGAGACGGCACATGCGCCCGACGTGGTGCGCAGCAACCAGGACTATGCCGGCGCAGCCGAGGCTGAGGAAGAGGAGGGGCCCAAGTTGACTTTAAAGGAGCGGATCGCGTTGTTGCAGAAGAAGCAACAGGAAGAGGCAGAGCGCGAGGCGGCAGCGTTGAAGAAGAAGGCAGAGCGCAAGTTAAAGCAAGCGGAGGATAAGGAGAGGGTGAAGCAGTTGCGCGCACAAAAGAGCGACGAGGCGATGGAGTTGTGCGAGCACGGCCACGAGGAAGGCGCAGACGGGGAAGAGGGACGTGCGACAGTGTCTGGTGGTGGTGAGGGACACGCTCATGCACACGTGCACCCTGTTCCCACCGATGTTGCGGATCCAAGTGTGGCTCTGGTTGATTCCCTTGATGTCGATGCAGAAGATAAGGAGCCTGTGCAGTATACTGTACCTCCTGCGGAAAGAGGGGCCGATGAGGAAGAGAAGGAAGAGGAGGAGGAAGGTGAGGAGGAAGGTGAGGAGAAACACAATGAGGATGATGAAGATGGCGAGGGTGACGAAGATGAGGATGACGAGGAGCTCAGGCGGAGAAAGTTGGTGGAGCGCATGGCCAAGATCTCGGGTGGGAGAAACATGTTTGGCATGATGGGAATGCCTTCGCCCTTTGGTGCGCCTGAGGCAGCCAAGAAGCCAAAAAATAAGGTGCCGGAAAAGAGCGTTGATAAAGAGACAGTGCCAACTTCTCCTGCTCCCGTTCCTGCTGCAGCACCTGCACCTGTTCCGCCTGCACCTTCCCGCCCTGAGAATTTCAGCCAAGAAGGATCCTCCATGGCCGAGGATGACGAGCCATCCGACAATGGCGACGACGATGAGGAGGATATTACCACTACCCACGGTACTCGTGCCATTTCCGGAGAGACTGCTGTGTCTGACAGCGGTGCTGATGATCAGCACCCCAGCAAGACGATCAAGATTCACAAGCGCAGAGCCGTCGAGTCCGAGGCTGGCGGCTACGAAGCGGACGAGGATTTGTCGGACATGTCCAAGCCAGTAGAGCCGCCGCGCGCAAGCCAGATTCCATTGTTGCCTTCCGTGCAGCCCGTGCCAGTGACAACTGCTAAGTTTGCGGAGGTGTTGGCCAAAGAACAGCGTCACGAGAACGTGTCTGTGGCTCCTGCAGTACCTCGCCTACCAGTACACCCCGTGCCCACTTTAGAGCTGGTTGCCCTGGACCCAGCCATCCCCACCAACTCCAGGAGCAGACATCCTCCTCCTCCACCGCCAGCAGGAGATGATACAGTGCCGCCACCTCCACCAATCCCCGAGACAGTATCCTCCATGCCACTGTGCATTTTGCACCATGAAGAGAAGGAGGAGGAGGAGGAGGAGGAGGAGGAGGAGGATTCTAGCAATGACAATGACTTTGAGTTTGTGGACCAGCCGCCTGTCCCACCAGCTGCCCCTGTCCCACCAGCTGCCCCTGTCCCACCAGCTGCCCCTGTCCCACCAATTCCCTCGACACAGCCGCCATTGCCCCAAAGGGCGAAAACCGTGGGCTCATTTGACCGGCCACCGGCCGAACCACCAAGGCCTCCCATTCCGAGCACGGTGCCGCCAAGTATCCCTCCACAACCCATAGGCATTCCACCACCAAAGAGAGCGAGCACGGATGTGACGGGCATACCACCCATGCCATCCATCCCCCCTATCCCACACACCTCCACGGGCGACTCTGTAGGCTCTCTGGGAGGGAGAAGGTCGCTTGATTCCTCGTCGGTATCGCGCAATCGCTCGCTCAAGAGCGTGAAAACGGGCGATGTCGCCGAGCCGGGTCAGGCTGAGGCTGAAACCGCATTGGCGCAGTTGGCGACGCAAAACTATGGCCTTGACGCTGGCTCGAGCTGGTGGTTCAAGGGCGAGTTGCCCGACTCATTGGTGTCGCGTAACAGCGTGGACTTGATCTACGAGGTGGATAGCAACCGGATTGCCAAGCGCGGTGGCCGTGTGGTGGAGTACCGCGACTACTATGTGTTATTCTACGACTTGTCGCAGTTGGTGTTGGAGTTGGTATTTGACAGCGCCGACCCGCGCGGCACCGTGCACGTGGTGAACCAGTACATCACACCCGTGCCTGTAGTGCGCAAGGACAAGCTCGAGTCCTCGCTGGTGCAATTTGGCCAGGTGTTGGTGCAACAGCTGGCGCTGTTGCTCGGGTCTAAGGTGGGCGATGGCTTGGTGCGTCACGTGTTGAGCGATCCGGTGTTGGCGCACCTCGTGGTGCCACCGGTGGGCAGCAAGTCGTTTGGTGTGACGGTGTACAAGAACAGCACCGGCACCGTGGCCAAAGTGGATGAGATCCGGGCGGGTGATATCTTGTGGATCAAGAACGGCAAGTTCTCGCAGCACAAAGGCATTGTGGGCAGCAAGCTGGTATCTGTGGGCGAAGGCCCCAACGTGTACGTGGCTGTCATTTACGAGTTTGACCCCAAGAAGGAGAAGTTAAAGGTGATTGAGCAGGACAGCGCCGGTCACGTGAAGAAGGAAAGCTACAAGTTGGGCGAGTTTAAGAGCGGACGCATCCGGGTGTTTAGGCCCATTGGCCGAGACTACGTGGGCTGGTGATTCCAGGAACAAGCGGACATACACCATATGGTTTATAGTAAGGGGTAACAGTAGCAATGTTTCATTTAGCCTATGTACGGTAGCAGACACGTGTGTCATCCAAGACCAGAGCTAAGTGTGCAAAGTGTTAGTAAGAGAGAGACCAACAGGAAAGTCCAAATACGTGGCAACAACCAAGAACTAACAAGGTAGACCAACAAGGCAAAGCCAACTATACCAATCCAGCCAGTGAGGCAGATCAACAAGGCAGACCAACAAGGCAAACCAACAATAGCTCTACGCTATAGGGAATACAGCCATAGGGAAAAACAAGAAGATACGAGGGATTCGGGCCTCTATCATAGTTTAATGGTTCCTTTTTCGGTCCATTCGTTCTTTTTTAATGGAAGGAATGCTGAACGGGGGGAAGGTCATAAAGGGTCAAGGGAAAGGGACATTGAGGGATGGCGGGAATCAATAGAAACGGTGGTGTGAAGAAGAAGCCTGAAAAAAGCATAAAGCGCTCTTGTCAAAAGACGAAAAAACGGGGACAACAAGAAACACACTGGAATGGAGGGACATTGGAAAGGGGAATACTGGGATACTGGAGAAAACCTAGACGTTAATAATACAACAGGATGACGGTTTGGGATGCGGGGGAATAAGGAAAGGGGAAAAGAAGATACCTACCTGGTGATAAAAGGACGGGACAACTCAATAGGGACCAGGGGAGGCTAACGGTAAACCGATGCGGCAAGACATTTGTTTCATTTTCGTAATCACAGGACAAAGGGACAAAGATAGGGTCATAGAACAAGGACAAGGGAACAGGGACGGGGACAGCAGTGGTGGAATATCCAGTTGCTAATCGCTAGGTTATGTATTGGGGGATAAGGGGGGCGGTAGTAGGGGCAGTAGGGTAATATGGCAGTAGAATCTGGCGTGGTAGTTGTTATAAACTATACATGGCCCGAATGGTGAAAGGGAAAAGGGAGCAAGCCAATGCAAGAAATACTAGCAAAACGCGGAGCCTAACGCCAGGGGACTTTTCTGTTACAGGAATCTCTCCCTGTACTAACACTTACCACTCATGTATAGATGCACTGGTCTCGAGTGAACACATGGCTGCTGCCGTGATGAGCAGTAGTACTGTTTGTTGTTGATGCTGAGGAAAGAAAGGGGGGTGTGAGGGGAGTCACGAAAAAAAGATGCTGGCATTATCCTCCTTTATCTCGCGCAAACAGACCAAAAAAGGAGAATTGCATGACTTTTCGGTTCTGTGAGTGAAAATTGTGGCGCGATCACGTGATTCTAACACTGGTGTCACCTTCGTGGATCCTGCTCTGCCAGATAGTCATGTAGGAGTGTGTGTGCCTGTTGTTGGAAGCAGCACGGCTTCGTGGTACTTTTTCTCAATGGTTTTGACAAACATTACCTATTTCTGCAATATTTCGACATAAATGTGGGGTAATTTCGCACATGCTATGGCAGAAAAGGAGTGTACAATCAAACCATGCTATACCTCTTTTGGTGCACGAACCAGATGAAAAGCATTCTTCCCCTCATAAGCGCATTCTTCCTGCCGACCTTTGTCCACATATAGCGTCCTTCTCTCTCCCCTCGGCCTGTAAGTATCCTCACCCGTTCTCGCCACTCTTCCCCCTTTATTTCTTCTCACTCTCAGCCCCTTCCTGTTTCACAGCAGAAAAATACACGACTCTACTTTTCTCCAAATTTCAGTTGCTGTCGTTTCCTCTTACAACCACCAGTACCACTACCAGTACCACCCAACCATTACCACTTTCCCTCGCGATGACACTCCCATTGCAAGAATTGGACCCCGATTTCTACTTATCTGTGGAGTACCCATTGGAAAAAGATGGCAAAAACCCCACCGCGCTGGCTGAACAGTCATTGAAGCGGTTGGTCGACTTGCTCTACGACAAGGGCTTTGCGGCCCAGGTCAGGCCT
This sequence comes from Zhuliangozyma boniae, assembly GCA_002094185.1. Taxonomy (NCBI): domain Eukaryota; kingdom Fungi; phylum Ascomycota; class Pichiomycetes; order Serinales; family Debaryomycetaceae; genus Zhuliangozyma; species Zhuliangozyma boniae. Next base: position 26,119 of record MXQC01000022.1, read on the forward strand.
GGCGACGTTTCGCACTTGTTGGTGTTTATCAAATTGTCGTCGTACAGGTTTGCGGAGGAGGCCGAGAAGGACTTGATCAAGAACTACGAGTTTGGCGTCACCGCTAAAGACAACACCAAGAGTGCAAGGCGTAGAATCATCCGCCACTACTTGACGGCCCCTGTGGCCGTGGGTGGGTGCGGTATCTCCCCCGGTCAGGGCCAGTGGACTTTTGTTACCAATGTCGTGCCCATCACCGATGCGTTTGACGACTCTACTCTTGTGGAAGACTTGAAGACCGGGTTCAGCCTGGCCAACTTGTCGACCAACCACGTCAAGCAGGTGTATGGCATCAAGATCGCCCTCTACTTTGAGTTTTTGAAGTTCTACATCTTCTGGTTGGTGATGATTTCGGTGGTGGGTCTCGTGTCGCATTTCCGCGCCAAAAAGAACTACTCGTTGACCTACGCCTTCATCAACTTGCTCTGGGGCACGTTGTTCTTGGCCTTTTGGAAACGGCGCGAACAGTACTTGGTCAACACCTGGGGGGTGCAGAATAGCCACCTCATCGAAGAACACAATGCCGAGTTGGCCGAGCTCAACGAAAAGTATGAGGAAAAGTCCACCTACTTCCACAAGAACAACAGTTCGGGCTACCGTTTCATCAAGCAGTTGTTGTTCATCCCTGTGGCTCTCGTGTTCACCGGTGTGTTGGTCAGCTACCAATTGACGTGCTTCTTCATTGAGATATTTTTGACCGACATCTATGATGGGCCTGGCAAGTCGTTGCTCACGTTGTTGCCCACGATCTTGATCTCGGTGTTTGTGCCCGTGTTGACCATTGTTTTCAACTTGGTGGCCGACCAGTTGATTGTGTTTGAAGACCACGACAGCTCGTTTGGCCGCAACAACTCGATCATCATTAAGACGTTTGTGTTGAACTTTTTGACTAGCTATGTGCCCTTGATCATCACCTCATTCTTGTACTTGCCGTTTGCGCACTTGGTGCAGCCCCACTTGGGCGACATCAAGGACACGATCTCGGCGCACGTGGGCGAGAACCGGTTCTACTACAAGTACTTGACCAAATTGAAGAGCCAGCAGGAGTTCAAGATCAACCAGGGCCGGTTGGACGCTCAGTTCTTTTACTTTGTCGTGACCAACCAGGTGATCCAGTCTGTTCTCAAGTACGTGTTGCCCTTGGTGTTGACGCAGGTATTTGTGTTGGTGAACACGTACGTGTTGAAAAAACCGCAATTGAAGGTGGACGTTGCCCACGCCACCAATGAGGATATCTGGTTGCACAACGTGCGCTTGTCGTTGCGGTTACCCGAGTACAATGTCGATGACGACTTCCGCAGCTTGGTGTTGCAGTACGGATACTTGATCATGTTTGGCTCGGTGTGGCCCTTGGCGCCATTGGTGAGCCTTGTGTTCAACTTGGTGTTTTTCAAGTTGGACCAGTTGAAGTTGGCCAACGGCAAGTACTTCAAGCCTCCCACCCCACGCCGTGTTGACTCGATCTATCCCTGGAACTGGGCTCTCTTTTTGCTTACGTGGCTCGGTAGCATCATTGGGCCTGTGGTCACGGCGTTCTACCGCCACGGCACGGCGCCACCCAAGACGATGGGCCAGTTTGCGTTTGATAAGGCGAGCGTGCACGTTTCGTCTTCGGTCTACTTGGTATTGTTGATGTTTTTCACCGAGCACGGGTTCTTGATCTTGAGCTATGTGTTGAACAAGTTTGCCAAGTTGTTCAAGAGCGATATTGAGTGGGAGAACGACTTCGTCGACAATGACATCAAGTTGAGACACGACTACTACTCGGGAAATGTCAAGGCGCACTTTAAGCCCTACGAAGATGGCGAGTGGGACAAGTTCACCCCTGAGAGCACGCTTGCGTTTGCCATTCCCCGGGTGATTGCTGCTGAGGAAGTGGACGAAAAGATCTCCACCGCCAACGAGACTGGGTTCCTGAGCGGCGTGCAAAAGCACTCGGTTCCTGAGAACGCCGAGGTTATCAAGGTAAAGCTTTTGAAGGACAAAGAGCCTGGCGATAGGGTGATTGAGGTCCCTGACGGTAAGGGAAAGACCACGGTCAGCAGCATTGACAACAATGCCCACGCCCTGTCTGTGAGCGAGAAGACTACTCCTGAAGATAGCGAGGACTTTGCCGAGACGGAAGCCGAGGCGGAAAATAAGACCGGGGCTGCTGCCGCGGGGATCAAAGAGAAGACAAGTACTGTTGCAACCACCACAAGTGCCGCAGTTACCTCTGCTGCCTCTGCTGCCTCTTTGTCTCCCAGCAAGGCATCCAAGCCCAGTAGCAAGGAAGTCAACATCATTGACGACTCTGAAGACTACAAGAAGTTTGTGAACGATGCCGAAGAAAAGGTCAACAGCAAGAGGAAGGCGTTGAAGAAGATTTTCAACAAGAAATAGACTCTCCTATAGCGCGGTTTTTGGCATCAGCTATTATGGCCCATCCTTTTGTCCTGTCCTTTACTTTTTTATATTTACCTGTTACTTTTTTTCATGTCCATGGGGATACATATACACTTTATGCTGCTAGCGACCGTTTCTGGGCGGCCGGACGCCAAAGATGGAGCTGCCCACACGCACAGTTGAGCTGCCCTGCCTGATCGCCTGCTCAAAATCGTTGCTCATGCCCATGCTCAACTCAAGCGCAAGCTTATACTTGCCATGAAGCGCCTGCTTAAACTCGACCAACTTGGCAAAGTCGCGATTCTCACCGCTGTCGGAAACAGACTCCGTGAATGAGCCAATTGTCATTAGTCCGAGCAAGTTGAGTTTCGTGCACTCTTCCGACAAGAGGTACTGCACCGTCTCCTCGATGTCCTCCAAGTTCAAGTACCCGCTCTTTTGCTCCTCGCCAGAAGTGTTGATCTGCAAAAACACATTAATGATGGCGCCACCCACTTGCTCCCTCGTTTTGTTCAACTGGCGACACTTTTTCAATGCATCCACCGTCTCCACCGCGTACAAGTTCTTGACGTGCTTCGCGAGGTCCTTCGCCTTGCCCGACTGCATGCTGCCGATGAAGTGCCACTGTATATCCTCGGGAAGCTCAGCAGCCTTCGCTACCAACTCCTGCACATAGTTCTCGCCAAAGTGGCGCACGCCATGCTCGTACAAGGCGTAAATGTCGGACGACGGCTTCAACTTGGACACCGCAACGAGATGGGCCTCTGGATTGAGCGCATGCACACGGGTGTGGATAGCATCGTAGCTGGCCACCAACTCCGCCTTGCGTTCGGCCGTGGCCTGGGGGTATTTTGTGCTCATGGTTCGTAGAACGCTGGGTTTGCTTAGTCTGAGCACAGAAGAGCGCATTGGCGGGGGAAAAGGGAAGCGACTGGTGCAATTTTTCAGTGGCACGATGATGCGCATTATGGATGGTGACTGTGCGTGCGTCACCGGTTTTTGGGTGGGGGAAAGAAGAAAAGAAGAAGAGGGAAATTGATAATCACGTGGAGAGCACGTGCCTAAATACTGCACAGTGATAAGTGTTACACCTACACCGCAGTATACAACCAAGGCCAATTCCATCGCCCATTGCGCACTCGAAATAATTTTCCTAAATTTTTTTTGTACAGAAAGTACCCTTTTCAGTATTGCTCGCAAGACCAAACCACCAACAGTTTACCATGACGGATTTCGTTTACCAAGGGGAGGACTTTGAGGATAAGGTCAGAAAGCAGGTGGAGTTCTACTTTTCCGACTCCAACTTGCAGTCGGACAAGTTTTTGTGGAAGATCTACCAGGCCAACGACGGCTGGGTCGAGTTGAAGACCATCTTGACGTTCGGCAGAATGAAGCAGTACCGCCCCGAGGAGAAGGTGATCGCGGCGTTGAAGCAGTCGGAAAAGTTGGTGGTGTCGGCCAACGACGAGATGATCAAAAGAAAGGACCCATTGAAGGACTTTGACGAGGTTAAGAACACGAGAAAGAGAAACACCGTCCACTTTGAGGGTTTTCCAAAGGAGACCACTCAGGAGGAGGTCGAGTCTTGGGTCAGTGACAAGATAGTGCCCCAGTTGCCCCAGGAGAAGAGCGTGGCGTCGGTGCGCAGAATCAAGAACCGGGCCACCAAGGTGTTTTTCGGGGTGGTGGATGTGGAGTTCAAGACGCTCGAAGACGCCGAACACGTGTTGAACAGCTTGGAGTTGGCGTACCCCGAGGGCGTAGTCAGTCCCGAACAGGCCAAGGAGGACGGCAAGAACGTGTTGAAGAAGATGTCGTTATTGCGGTTCCAGGAGATGCGCGAGAGCGGAAAGCGGTTTGGCCAGAACGAGGTTACCAAAAGACGCAACAGTTTCAACGACAGCCACAAGGGCAAAAAGTTTAGAAAGGAGAACCAGAAGGGCAAGAAGGAGGTGAAGGAAGAGGATGCCGCCCTTGAAAAGGTCGACGAGACCAAAAAGGATGAGGCCAAAGATGAGGTTAAGGGTGAGACCAAGAAGGATGAGACCAAGAAGGATGATGTGGCCACTGAGCAGCCAGTGGAAAAGGCCGAGCTAGCTGCCGAATCATTTGCTGCCACCGCTTCTGAGTAATCCCGAAAGCGTACAATAACTGTGTATAACTCAACAAAAACTTAACAGCAAGAACAAAGATGTAGAGAATCCACACCCTTATTGACTGCAAAAGGGTGACGCGTCTTCCAAAAAAAGTGTAATAACCATAAACAAAAGGAGGACAAAAAATGGAAACAGGAAAAAGAGGAGCAAGAAAAAGCGTACCACGTTCCACAGCACAACCACATTCCATCATGAGTACCATCACCGAAGAATTCAAGAAACTGGTGACACGGTCGTTTGGCCCCAGCTCCTCATTGGGCGATGAAGAGTACCGCAAGTTGGAGGCGTTGCTTGTGATCTTCAACCTCTCGGTGGACGACTTGTTCTTGGAGTGGGAGTCGTTCAACGTGACCGCGGTGGGCGAGGACTTGGACCTCACGGTGGCTAACTTGGACATGTTCCAGGACCACCTCCAGGGAAAGTTGTCGAACAAGCCCACGCCGCTGTTGAAGCGCGCGCGCGACGTTACGTCGGCACGCAAACCGCTCATGAAAAGACCACTCAACACCACCCCCGTCACCCCCAGCTTGAAGAAAAAGAGACCCGACGCCGACTCGACCCCAGACTTTAAGACCCCGGCAGCACACTTTTCCTCGCCCGCGGATTATGTCACCGCTGACGACACATTTGCCGCCTCCCCAACAGCCACAACCACCACAAGCACCAACATCACAGCCAATAGCCAGCAGCCATCAAATACGGTGTTGGAGACGTTGAACTCTTTCGGGGTGGGCGTGGTTGCCGGCACCTTAGGAGACGACAAGAGATCCTTCAGGCTCACAACCAACTTTGACAGCTCCAAGTACAGGTTCCGGACCATGCAGATGAAGTTGTTAGAGGGCGCCGACGTGTTGGACGACCAGATCGACAGCATGGCCAAGCTTTACCAGGAGGCGAGCAAGAACCCCGGCGACCTTGAGTTTGGCAATCCATGTGTAAGCTCACAGTTTGATATTCTCTGTTGCGGCCGTATTGTGCCCGACTCGCCTCTGTACGACAGCACTGTATCGTTGAACAGCACTTCCTTGTTTTTGGAGACGTCAAGAATGTCGGGCATTGGCCAGCGCGTGGCGTTAGATATCAGCAAACTCCAAGCGTACTCGTTTTTTGCGGGCCAGATCGTGGTGTTGAAAGGCCGCAATCCCTCGGGCAAGGCTTTTATCGCCGAAGAGGTGATGCCGTTGCCGCAGTTGGGTGTGCCCGCCTCCACCACCACCGAGATCCGCGAGTTCCAGGACTTGCAGGCGGGTGCCGGGTTAAAGATCGTGGTAGCCTCTGGTCCCTTTTCCAACAGCAACCGGTTAAACTACGACAAGCTCGACAAGCTTGTGGACACCATCAACACAGAGATCAAGCCCAACGTGGTCATTTTGAACGGGCCTTTCCTCGACCTCACCAACAGAGCCGTGGAGGAGGGGGAGTTTGACTTTCCCAAGAATGTGTCGGCTCCTCGCAACCTCGACGAGGTGTTCAAGATGGTAGTGGCACCGATATTGAAGCGGATCGACTCGCGCATCCAGGTGGTGTTGTTTCCCTCGTTGAAGGACAGCTGCATTAGGCACTGCTCGTATCCCACAGACGCGTTTGACCGCAAGAAGTTTGGGTTGCCCAAGAACATCAAGGTGTTCCCAAACCCCTCGAGCTTTTCTGTGAACGAGGTCGTTGTCGGCAACTCCAACTTGGATGTGTTCAAGGACTTGAAGGACGTGTTCAAGGAGGACGATGCCAACCATATCTTCATCAACCGGTTCGAGAGGCTTGCGAGCCACATCTTTGACCAGCGGCGGTACTACCCCGTGTTCCCTGGCTCGATACAAAAGAGCCAAGGTGCGGTGGGGCCACAGGAACTGGAGTTGTTGAGCGGTCCTGCCTCCGAGCACCTCCCAGAAACGGGGATTGGCGGGTCGTCGTTGGAAGTGCCCTACTTGGGGTTGGCCGAGTTGGGCGATTCCCTACCAGACGTATTGGTCTTACCCTCGGACTTGAAGTTCTTTGCCAAGGTCATCCGCGGGGTGATTGTGATCAATCCGGGCGTGTTTATCAAGCCCAGCAAGGACGCGTCGCAGGAGAACGGGAGCTACGCCGTACTCCATATCAAGGCCCCCGACATGACCGACGAGTCGTCGAATGTGGAGCTCGTAGAGCCCGGGTCCGACTTGTACTATCACAACGTGTATAAGCGGGCGCGTGTGGATATTCTCTCTAGCTAGGCAAGTGTGTTGCCATTGTATCAGATTTGCAAACAAGACAACAGAAATGAGTAGCAAGAAAAACAATATTATAAGCTGGCGCTATTGATGATATAAATACGACACACCCAACTACACCCCTAACCGTCAAGCAACTGCATTCACTTCAGTAAGACTCATCCACATAATGCGAATACCGATACAAACTAGCGTTGTGCCGAGATGGAAGATACACCTGTTCTTACGCAGATGCTTCAGTACCAGCCGTTGGCACCAGCTGCTGGCATTCGCAGCAGTATCAGGACATGGCTACACGCGACAGCCCGCAATCAGCATCAGAACGTCTCCATGGACAGGATTTTGCCGGTACCTTTTTGACGCCAGCCCAGCCAATTCCACCCTGGATGCCACTACCCCAGCTGCCACTGCCCCATCCGACTTTGATCTCCCCGCGCTGGGCTTCCGCTTACGCGACTACCAGGAAGACGCGTTGAGGGCCGTGCTGGACGGAATCAAAGGCGGCGTCCAACGCCAGGCCGTGGTAATTGCTACGGGCGGGGGTAAGACGGTGGTATTTGCCCACTTGATCTCGCTCTTGCAGCCGCGCGGCGGCCAGGGCGGCAGGACATTGGTTTTGGCGCACACCGAGGAGCTTGTGTCGCAGGCGGCATCAAAACTAAAAGAAATCAACCCCGGGTTGAAGGTGGGCATCGAGATGCGAGCATTGAAGTCTAACCCCGACGACGACGTGGTAGTGGGTTCTGTGCCCACCTTGATCCGCGGCCGGTGCGACAAGTTTGACCCGCGCGAATTCAAGGCCATCATTGTCGACGAGTGCCACCACGCCGTGGCCAAGTCGTACACCAAGATCTTCGACCACTTTGACGCCTTGTCGAGCACCCTGAACATGTACGTGATTGGGTTTACCGCCACATTGAAGCGCGCCGACCGTCAAAAGTTGGGCAACGTGTTTGACGAGGTGGTGTACGAGCGATCGCTCCAGACCATGATTGAGGGCAAGGAGTTGGTGGAGATGAAGATCTCGTTCCCGCACTTGAAGATGGACTTGCAAGGGGTAAAGATCAAGCACGGTGACTATGAGCCCGAGAGTTTGTACCGAGCGTTGAGCGAACAGGGGATCAACGACCAGATCTGGTTGTCATACTTGAAGTTGAAGGATATGGGGTACAAGAGCACGCTCGTGTTTTGTGTTACCGTGCAGCACTGCTTGACCATCTGCGAGATCTTTCAAGAGTACGGGATCAATGCGCAATATGTCACGGGTATGACCTCGCACACCGAGAGGCGACACATTGTGGAGGATTTTCGCGCAGGGCAGATCCCCGTGCTCTGCAACGTGGGCGTGTTTACCGAGGGCACGGATATACCCAACATCGACTCGATGATCTTGGCGCGGCCAACTAGGTCGCACACGTTGGCAGTGCAAATGGTGGGCCGTGGCTTGCGGCTCTTTGAGGACAAGACCCACTGCCACATTGTGGACATGGTGGGGATGACCCAGCGGTACGAGATCAACACCTTGGCTACGCTCACAGGGAGGGACAAGAAGGAGGATAACGAAAAGGGCGGCGAGAAAAAGAAGGCAGAGGACGGGGATGAAGAGGAGGCAGAGGTGTTGGAACTCTTGGACCGCGAAGAGAAGGATAAGATCCTTGCCCGCCTTGGAGAGTTGCGGAAGCAAGACGTGTTGCAGTTTATCACCACAACTAGCGCGAAGCAGCTTACCAGGAGCAAGGTAGCTGGCGAGTTTTTGAAAAAGTGCGACCAGCCGTGGTTGACGTTGAAGTCAGGGTTGGTGTGGGGGTTCCCTGGGGGTCATGGGAGTGACTGCTTCTTCGTGTTGAAGTTGGAGGTGGAGTCCGGGGCCAAAAAATACGTGATGACCTACAACCAGTGGAATAAGTCGGGGGCATATGATGTGCTTCACGAGATGGAGTCGCCGAGCTTGCCCGACATCATTGTTCAGTTGGAGCAGCAGTACCCCGAGGAGATCCACCAGCTGGTGGTGTGCGACTATGCCCGCAAGGCGACCGCCAGGCAGGCGCAGTTTGTGGCAGGCAAAGCCCGGGTGCAAATCAACTGGTATGCAAAGAAAAAGAGTCTCGATCCAGGCCAATTTGCTCCCGTAGTCCAGCGGATGTTGCAAAAGCTTCACCGGCCCAGCATGCACAAATTGATCTTTGCCTTAAAGTACTCAACGTCAAGCGTGTACGCCCATTTTCGTTTGCGCAAGACGTTCGAGGAGGCCGAAGAAAGGGTAAAGAAAATGATGGAGGAAAAAAAGGAAAAGAAGTCGGTGTAGAGAAGGGGGTGGGGTGTTGGTGGTTATAGGTAGATCCGGTATTAGATAGTGCACGACTTTGTGCTGACAAACAAAACAGCACATGGGAAAAATCAACAGTACAAGCAAAGCCACAAACAAGGCAGTACCACTAACAGCACCACAATCAGCAGCACCGCCCGATGAAGTCCATTTTCAGTATTGTACTCTCCCTTTTCCTACTAGCCAGCCTTGCGGTGCTGTCTGCTGCTGCTACTGGAGACGAGGGTGCCAGCAGCGACAGCGGTGCTAGCCAGTCGCACCATACCAACAACTGGGCCGTGTTGGTGTCGACATCGCGGTTCTGGTTCAACTACCGGCACATGGCCAACGTGTTAAGCTTGTATCGCACAGTGAAGCGCATGGGCATTCCCGACTCGCAGATCATCTTGATGTTGTCGGACGACATTGCGTGTAATCCCCGCAACGCGTTTCCCGGGACCGTGTTTAACAACATGGACCAGGCGCTTGACCTCTACGGTGACTCCATCGAGGTGGACTACCGCGGATACGAGGTGACTGTTGACAACTTTGTGCGGTTGTTGACCGACACGTGGGACGCGGAGCAGCCGCGGTCGAAGCGGTTGTTGACGGACGAGAACTCCAACATCTTCATCTACATGACAGGCCACGGTGGGGCCGAGTTCTTGAAATTTCAGGACGCGGAGGAGATTGTCGCCTACGACCTTGCTGAGGCGTTTGCCGAGATGTACCGTCAGAAGCGGTACAACGAGATCTTTTTCATGATCGACACGTGCCAGGCCAACACGATGTACGAGCAGTTCCGCTCGCCCAACATCTTGGCTGTGGGCTCGTCGCGGCTCGACGAGTCGTCGTACTCGCACCACTCGGACATGGACATCGGTGTGGCTGTGATTGACCGGTTCACGTACTACACCTTAGACTACTTGGAACGGATCACCAAGGACTCGAAACAGACCATGGACAAGTTGTTTGACGTGTACACGTTTGAGAACATCCATTCACACGTGGGTATCAGAACGGACTTGTTCAGGAGAAACATGAGTGAAGTGTTGTTGACGGACTTTTTTGGCAACGTCCAGAACGTAATTGTCGACAAAGTGGAGCCGGGCTTGTTGTCGGCTGTGGCCAATAGCCTGTCTCCAGCAGAGGAAGGTTTGGCTACTGGGGCCGTTCCTAAGATGAAACGCGGGCCCGTGCGTTTCAGCTTTGAGAGCAGCGAGAACTCCCAATCATTGGTTGATGTTTCCCAGAAACAGGCCAAGATCCTTGGTGCGGCTTCGTTTGCTGTCTTAGCCGGGTTGTGGTTTGTTGCCTCCAAACTTTAAACAGTAGACCATGTGTACCTGTAATGCACCAGAAGACGCTTTCTATCTCGTGCTGATTTCCGTGCGGCTCAGCTGGCACGCACGCGTTACAATTTGTTTACGTTTTTTCTTCTCTGCCATTCTTTTTTGCTGGTTTGTTATTCCAGACACACAACAAGCAGTGACCACACGCACCACCACCAACCTTCTCCTGTTGTTCTTAGCACCACCACCAGCATCACCCACTATGAAGATATCGGGCGAAGAGTTGCTCAGCGTATTCACTCTGCCGGCCACCACCAACGAGGCCCGGCTCGAGAATATCCAGAACCTCAAGACCCACATCAAAAAGGACTTTGTCAACATCTCCCTGGTCAGTGCGTACTTGCAGGTGATAGCGAAGGGGTTGAAAATCGACGAGCTAGGAGTCCTGACCGTGAGTTTCACCGCACTCTCGTACTTGATCAAGCGACTCAGCGTTCAGGACAAGAGCGGCCAGGTCTTGCGGCAGTACGCCCACACCGTGCTCCCCATCTTGATGGGCACCTTGTCGAGTACAAACAGTACCGTAGCCAAGCGGACACTCGAGGACTACTGGCTTACGGCGCCGCAGGAAGTGGAGGATGCGGTGTTGACCATTGCGTTGATCAGCAGCGACCGGGGAGTGGCAGTCGAGTCTGTCAAGTGGATCCACCAGGTGGTGAAGAACATTAGCCCCAAGTTCAACGTGACCAAGTATGTCCCCGCATTGCTTGATCTTGTTACCAGCAATGCAAGTGACGATATTGTCGATGCCACATGCAAGTTGTTTGCCCAGTACTTCAACTCGGCTGAAGCCCACCACGATGTGTTGCGCCAGCTAAGCGATGAGTTTTTGGCGCGACAAGTGTCCGCGGAATTGCAAGCGCGCTTGATGGCGGATGTGCACGCGTGGCCCATTAAAAAGAGCAACTATCCACCGCATGCTCCGGCCGAACCTCAACAACCGATTCCAGCACCACAGCACTCCACTGGCAACAATGCCGAGCTTACGCTGCTTCTATCGAAATACAACTACATCATGGACGCGGCTATACCGCCGCTCGATGTTAGCAGCTCCGGCAAGCTTTCCAGTATCTGCGAAGAGTCACTTGCATGCTTTGAAGGCAAGGAGACTGAGTTCAACTGGAAGAAGCGCGAGAGCTTTGTTGTCAAGATGCGGTCGATTCTTCGCGGCAACGCCCCCGCCGATTTCCCCCAGCAGTTGTTGCAGTGTTTCCGCGATGTTGCCAATGGTATATGCAAGGGTGCAAGCTCGTTGCGCACTACCCTATGTACACACGGGTGCCAGCTTCTCAAAGAGGGCGCGATTGTGTTCAAGGCGGAATTTGAACCCGTGACGGAGGCGGTGTTCTCCACCTTGGTCAAGCTCTTGTCGTCGACCAAGAACATCACCTCGCAGAATGCCAACATGGCAGTAGTGGCGTTCTACGCCAACTTGCCGTACAATCAAAAGTTGTTACAGCGGATGGTGACGGCGACAGAGGAGAGGAATTACCAGCCACGGTTGTATGCGGCTGTGTGGCTCCAGATCTTGGTGCTGCGCCACAGCTCGTGTGACGACCAGGAGAGAGAAGCGTTTGGTGGCCATGGTCACGAGGCGTACTTGATCGAGACCAGCATGAAGGTGTTGATAAAAGTGCTCAAAGACGCCAACCCCACGGTGCGGCAGGTTGCCAAAGATGCATACTTGTGCTTCTCCAAGGCGTTCCCCGACGAGGCAAAGCGGTTGCTCACGAGATTGGAGCCTAATGTTGTCAAGGCATTGGAGCGGTGGCAGAACAGCAGCAGCGGGCCGGGATCGAGGCCGCCATCGCGGGCAGGTGCGGCGACAAACCGGCCCTCAATCAAGGAAGCCATTATGGAAAAGCAGAAACAGTTGCGGGCCCAGCGGCCACCCTCTCGTCCCACCATGGAAAGAGCAACGGGACATATGCATGCGCATGCACATGCACTTGCACATGTGTCGTCTTCTCCCGCCGCGCCCACTTCTTCGCATGCACATGCACACGCCTCCTCGTCGATGGCATTACCTAAACCGAGGAGTAACTTGGTGGACAAACCGTTGCGTGGCAGCATGCCTTCCAACCAGACACCCGCCCTTCGTGCGTCGAGTTTGTCGTCGCAAAACACGCTTTCCGCGAGCCACAAACCACGCGAGCGCAGCACCACCGAGCCCGCCAAGCGATCTTTGTCGCTCCAGAGGAAGAATGAACTTCCTCAGAAGAACGCCCTAGTACCCCCCTTTGATGCGCAGTCAGACCCCATGGTGACCTTTTTGATGTCTAGCGACACCAGCCTCATTATCGAAGGCATCAACTTGTTGAAGTACGCCATCATCGGTCAGGAACAGCTCCCCAAGGAGATACGCCGGCCTGTGAAGCTGATCTCAGAGCGCCAGCCGTTCTTGCTCAAGCCGTTGTTTGAGTCGACCGAGCACACGATGAAGACGACAGCGGGGCTATTCCACGTGACCGATTTCGTGCGTGTGTGCTCGTTATTGTATCCCGACATGGACGAAAAGACGCTCGATGCCATTATTGCGTGCCTCGAGGTGCACCCTTTCTTTGAGGCATCGTTGGACCTCTTGTCCATGCTCGTGGACTCGCCCGACATTGCCGGCTCGCGCGACTTGATCATGCAGATCACCAAGTACAAGCTCAGCATCAGTAAGCTGCTTTTGCAGGCGTTGCTGATCTTCTTAAGCAAGCTCGTGGTGACGGATGTGCAGTTCCTGGGGTTGTTGTATAAGCTCTTGGGGCTCGTGGTGTTGTTGAAGGCCACAAGCAGCTACACCACGCTCACGCAGTTGTTTTGCCAGCTTTACACCATCGACAGTAACCGGTTTGCGCGGTTGCTCGAGGGGACCGATGAGAACACGCGCGAGGAAATTGAGTCGCTCGTGGGTATTGACCGCACCTTGACGGCGACGTTCCGACCCTTGAGCAAGGCCATGTTTGACTTGACGGTGGTAAACCCGCGGTTCAACTTGCCGCCCAAGTTTGCACCCCCTGAGACGAATGTGATGAACGACTTTACCATGATTGTGCCCAAGCGCAGCGAGCTCAGAGAGGCGGAGTCAGTGGCGCCAGTGGCGTCTGCCCAGCCATCGCTGGAGACGAGGGTAGAAGAGCTGCCCGATGTCTATATGGATAGAGATCAGGATCCACCCGAAGATCTTGGTGACGCCGACATGGATGCAGTGCCTGGGGAGGAGGCCCAGAATGATTCCGGGGCGGCCGCTTCAACCACGTTGGCCGACGATTTCGCCCAGGTGCAGATCCAGGAGCCCAAGGAGTTGTCCATCGACGACCGGATGCAGACATTTCTCGCCAAAGTGAACCCGCTCCATGCCATCTCCAGCAAGAACAAGAAAATCCCCATCTACGAAGACGCCAAGATTGAACCCCACAACAGCAATACAAAGAACTGGGAGAACTTCCAGCGTGCAAAGTTCGGCTTTGATGGGGGTGATGCAGGAAACGGCTTTGCTACCAATAGCTTTGGCGCGAATCATACCAGTGGCAACACTTTCAGAGCCAATGGCGGCAAGTGCATGACCATAGCAGACTTTAAGAGTGGGTGCCGCCATCTCGCCAATGAAGCCAACAACCACAATGCCATAAAGTTGTGGTCTGTTGTGGACAGCTTGGCCACGGCCAACTTTGAGTTTCGCGAGTACTTTTTGACTTGTGGCAAGCGCGAGTTAGAGCTCGCGTTATGGTCATACTTTGAAGCAGCTCCAGAGCACGATTTTCACGTCTTAAATGCCGGCTTGCTCTTGCTCAAGCAGGTGTTGCGGTACAGCGACAGTGTGGATGTTGACAAGTTGTGGCTGGTATTGCACAAGTGCTGCGACGGCGAAAGCTTGGACAGCAACATGTACGTCATCTGGCAGGAGTTGATGATGAGTCTTGTCTACTCTGGGGTTGGCAAGATCGTGCAGGAAGCAGCCGTGGCCTACTTGGAAAGCAGCGACCAGCAGGTGGTGATGTCCACACTTTGCTTGGAGTACCTTTCCGCGGTGCTTGTAAATGACGAACACCTCGATGGTTCCAGCATTGCGCGCTTGGACCGGGCCGTGGGCGGGTTGTTGGCGCACCGCGAGGTGGTGTTCCGCAAAGCCGCCACCGTGTGCTACAGCAGTCTCGTCAAGAACAAAATGTTGAGCGCCGAGGCCAGCGATGCCCTCAGCCGCGCCAAGTCGAGGTACCCCGTGTCCCAGCAAAGATTGATCGACTATTATAGCCATAGGTAAGCAGAAAGGTCGGTGACAACTCGGATAATGTGTCCATAATCTTGTATGTAAAGAAATATGCAGGTTACAAAGAATAACGGCGGATTGAAATGAAGAGTCTATGTTTTTTATTCTTTTTTTTTTTGGGGGGGGGGGAGCGAGGTGCTGTTTTATTGGACTGCCTCGTCCTCATGGCCATCATTGTTGTCATTTACCATGCGAGTCACCTTGGAGGTAACCACCTCGTTCAAGGACGCAAACAGGTGCCGCTCCCTCTCGGGGGGCTGCTTCTTGGTGACCCCGCCTTTTCCCATGGGCAAGTACTGTGCTCCCTGACTAGATGCACCGCTGCCACCAGCTGCGGCAGCAGCTGCCATTTGACGCTTTTTCTTCATCATTTTCGCCGACACCTGTTGCTGTCGCGTCATACCGGTTCCGGAATACGCGCCAGCCATATACTGTGGTGGCTGGAACTGATGCGGAGCGGGTAAGGGCGGGGCGCACACCATGGGCGCCATCTGGTGGTAGGGGAACATGTCGTGGTCGTTAATTAGCATGTACTGTTGGTGCACAGGCATGTCGTAGAGATGGGCACTGCTGGGGATACCACCAGGGATGCCGCCTTGCAGAGCCCAGTAGTCGTTCTCACCCGGGTACATGCCATAGGGGTAATCAGCCCCATACAGGTCGTATGCCTGGGGTTGTGGTGGGAATAATCCTGCTGCGGCCGCTGCAGCCGTTTCGGTTGACATCGAGTGTCGCATAGGGGTTGCTCCTTGCCTGAACGATTGGTATTTTGCTGACACCGGTGGCGGACCGTGGAAGCCAAAAAACTCGTCGCCCGTGGCCGAGTGCAACGAGAAAAACTTAGCTGATTTGGGCTGGAGCATACCCGAGGACATGGGCGGGAGCGGCGTTTTCATGGGCTGTGCCTGCTCAATCAAGTACTCGTCGTTGGCGGCAATGCGGCTGGTGGAGATGCTTGTGGGCACAAAGAGCGTGGGGTCGAGAAACTGGTCGTAGTCATCGAGATAGGAGCCGCCCTGGAAATAGTTGGGGTCGAGCACGAGGTGCTGGTCAGAGTTCTGGCGCGCGTTGGTGTTGAAGTAATCGAGCGGGAAATCATCTTCGTACTTAGGTAGCGCTTTGAACTGAGCCGGCGTGGGGACATTGTTCAAGAACCCGTACTCGTCAGTGGCGGCGGCGGAAGTGATGGCTCCGGTGGCGGTGTTGGTGACCCCAGATGTGGTGGCGCCGGAGGTGATGGTGGTCTTGTATTCGGGAGAAGACTTTTCAACGGCAGCACCAGCCTTGTCACTACTGCTTTGCTTCTCTTTACCGTTAACAGTTTCATTGATGTCATCATCGACCTCAGCTGCCGTGGTCTCCCCCTCGTTATACTTCCGCTGCTTCTCCATGTGCTTCGCCAACTGGGTAAACAAGTTCGACGTCTCATCGCTGACAAACGACAACGCTGGCTCTCGCACTGCCACCGTTGTGGGGTGCTGGCCCAACTTTTCCTTCTTCAAGTCGCGTTCCAACGCGTCGGCCATGAGCTTATCGTGGGGCACATTGAACCAGAAAAACACCTTCTGCTTCTTCTGCGTCCTGAGACACGAGTTCTTGAACAAGAACTCCAAAAACTCCAGTCGAGGCGGCTCCAATACGGCATCGGTGCCGCACTTCAAGTTGCGCAAGTCCGAGAAGATCCCCTCCTCAAACTTCTTGCGATCGACAATCTTGCGTCCAAAGTGCTCAAACTTGTACACTATACATCGCACAATGTCGGTACCGGTGATGAAGTAGAGGTTGTTCCAAAACACACAGCTGACAAACCCCTCGTCGTGGTTGAGGTAGTACCGCCGTATCACCTGGTTCTCCTGCCAGTTGGCGGGCGCAGTCGCAAGGAAGAACTTGAGGTCCTCGATCAATCGCAAGGACTCCTTGACGTCGTCCCCGGGGGTCGACGTGGCCAGCTGTAGATTCACTGGTATTGACATGGGAAAATGGCTCTTTGATTGATCTTGTTTGGTCTATTCTGTTTGGTCCAGGATGTTCACAGCTTTATTAAGCAATTGGGAAGGTGTTTTCTTTTTTTACAGTCTTTGCCCTCTGTGCGATTGTGCAATGTGATATTGCGGCGTAGTAAATATAGCGGGCCTCGTGCGTGTGTTCTGTGTGTAAAACGTGGGGGGAGGAGGGGTGTAGTATTTTACCAAGAACCGTCCGTAGCAATACTTTCTTGGGCTGGTTTTGGTGTGTAGAAAACTATTTCTACTTTCTCTTTCACTGTTTTTGGGACCTTGATCCGCGAGTTTTAGAAGCTGTTTTGGAATTTCAGGATGAAACAATTGTTGGGTCTTTTATACTGCTGGCGACAAAGAGCGCCCTCCCAGCACCACCCGATTCCTGTGTTTCAGAATTCAGCTCTGAAACACGACTCCAAAACACACCACGCACTGCGGGATGGAGAAAAAGCTTGTCTCACAGGAAGAAAAAAAAGTTTCCCTTTTCTACTGCCATTGAGCAACGCGCACGACCGAGGGGGAGGTGGGGTGGTCACCGTTATGGGGAAATGCAAATTGCAGCTTCAATCACAAACTATAAACAGTCGCTATCAAACTGACCATCATCTTCTGCTCCTTCTACTCATCGTAGTCACTCCAGTCTTTCTTGTATGTAGTGGCAAACCACTCAGAGGGCACCGAGTTGTGACCAAACCCGCCGTTGCGGTGCAACTCTGCCAAGGGGCTCGACACGGGCCGGTGCGGGTTGTGGACCTGGTGCGGCGATTCTACGCTGTCCTTCTTATCTTGCCGCTTCCCCACCGAGCCGCGGCGGAAAGGGGGTACGTACTTGCCCGTGGAAGTCAAGCTGTTGGCACTGTGCAACGAGTTCGAAAGGTGCATGTCGGTGCTGAACACCGCCTTTCTCGTCGCCAGTGAGAACGAACTGCGCCGCTCGTGATGGTGTGGCGTTGGCTGTTGTGGCAACGGCAGCAGGATCGGCTGCGGCTGCACCTGTGGCTGTTGCGGCAGCTGCCGGTGGTGTTTGCCCAACAGCGATCCCCCAGACCCCTTCTTTCGCAAGGATTCATATTCGCCGCTGGGCACAGCAAGGTCAAAATCGCCTTCAAGGTGAAAGACTTCGTCGTAGTCGTTGGACAACGAGAGGTGCTCCATCTCCTCATTGAGTGGCTCTACCACGGGCGACTTTTGGTAAAGTGGCGACCGCAAGTTAGGCGGAACGTACTTGCTATTGGCTCCCAAACTGGTTACGGCACTGCCGCCATGACTGTCGCCACCATTGCTGTTGCTCCTGCCGGTGATTTGGTGCAGCGAGTTCGGGTGCAACAACGGGTGGTATGATGAAGTGACAGTGGGCGTAGGTCCACCGGCGTAGTGGAGGTTTCCCCGCCTGAGCTTCGATGTAGAGTACAGTCTCGTCTTCTTACGGCTCGCGCCATGGTAGTGGTTGTGCGAGTCGTTGTTGGGAGGATGGTGGTGGTCCTGTCGGTGCACCTGGTAGAGCTGGCCCTGCTTCTGCTCCTGCCCCTGTGTCCCCTTGGGTCTCTTGTAATAGTTCTTTTTCCATGTTCTCCGTCTCCGAGGAGGCGGTGGTCTCATTGGTGGCTGCTGCTGCTGCTTGCCAAATTTCTGCTCGCCGTACTTGTCCATGTAATGATTAAACACGGACCGGGGAGTAAAGTAGTCCTCGCGGTTGTACTTGTTGAAACTGTTGCCCTTGTTGCCGTTGATGTGCGACTGGTTGTAGGAGGCCACATTCAACGGTTTTCGGGTGTTGCGAACAAAGTTGAATCCGGACCCACTACCAATGGGGATGGGCTTCAAGTTGGTACTAGTCGAGAGCAAGGCGTCGGCGCGGTGGTTGTGCGGAATCTCCGGGGGCGACTCTCTGGCCGCTTCTGCTGTCTTAACGGGTTTCTGCTCGCCCTCAATAGTGACAATGGGAACGGCCACGGGAACGGGACCATGCACATGCTTGTGCCTGTTGTCTTTCAAGGCAATCCCCCCCGCGAAAGTATTCGACAATGACCGCTTCTCAACATATCCATCGGAAACATAGTACTCTTCTTCATCCGCATAAGCGTCTTGCTGCTGCTGCTGCTGCCCCTCCTCCTCCTCCTCCTCTTCTTCTTCTTCTTCTTCTTCTTCTTCCCCTACCTCCTCCTCCTCTTCCTCTTCATAGTCGCTTGCCCAGTACTCCTCGTCAATGGTGAAATACCGGAGCGCACCCAATTCATTACTTATGCCCTCCAAATCGCGGTTGCCCGGATCAATGGTCAAGCAGAACCGCAACACCGAGAACAAATCCCCCGACATTGTTGAGAAAATGTCAAACAACGCCTCGCGGTTGTTGACAAACTGGACAAACCGCTTATCGGAATAGTTGGCAACCTGGAACGGGTTCTTGTGGAACACCAACGTCAACAAAATCACTCCCACCGACCAGATATCCGTCTTAGACGCATCGTACGACTCGAGGTTGGTGTCAAACAACTCGGGCGCCATGTACCGCTCTGAACCAATGTCAAACTCGTCCTTGTTGGTGATGACCTTCGTGGTGGTGGCCAAGCCCCAGTCGCACAACTTGATGCTCCAGTCCTCGGCAATCAAGATATTCTCTGGCTTCAAGTCCCGGTGGTACACCCCGCACGAGTGGCAGTACTTGAGCGCGCTCAAAATCTGCATAAACACGTCCTTGATGTCCTGCGTGGTGGCGGGGCCGTTGCCATTGTGGATCGCCTCGTAGAGGTCACCGCGTGAGCAAAACTCCAAGATCAAGCACGAGTCAAAGTGATCAAAGAGCCGCGAAATGTTGGGATGGTCCCCGAGCACCTCGTGGATCTTGATCTCCTTCTGCGCCTCATTAAGAAGGTTCTTGAACACAGTCTGTTTCCCAGGAACGGGAGAGCGCAACTTGGCCGGGCTCGACAACACGCGCGACGTCTTTTCCTCCGCCGGCTTGTGCGTGCGCTTATAGTCGACGGGGTAGATGAACTTGACGGCAACAAGCCGATTGTCCATTTTGGTGTCCTTGGCAACAGACACCAACCCGTAGGACCCCTCGCTAATGTCGCTGAGCTTCAAGTACCGGTCTCGTAATAGCTGGCCCTTGTCATACTGTTCAAATTGTTCCATTGGGGGAGGTGAACTGTTATGCTGCTATGGTGGTATGTTGCGGTGCTGTCGTGTGGTGTTGTCGTGCTACTGCGGTGTATGAAACGGGAACTTTGATGGGCTAAAAATAGGAAAAGAACGTGCTCGTCGAAATAGGCGTGTCCAAAGTATATGCAAAAGGTATTTGTGCTGGGTGTTTTAGTGGAGGCTAAAGTGACATGAAGGGTGGGTCAATGCAAAAGGGGGTACTGCTTATAGATCAGTGGTGGGATTTGCCAGTATGGTTGGTTATACAGAAAAGGACGATGGTGCCGGTATTGTTGTTGGATTCTGGGGAAAAAGAACCCAGATGCCCAGCACAGATGCGGTTTCAGAGAGAAGGGAATGGGGCGGGAAAGATGGCGTGCCTAAGGCGACGTGTGGTGCCGTGGATATTTGCTGTATCCCTAGATGGAAGGAGATTGGTGTGCTAGTAGGACAGGCCGGTGATGCCGATGGTGCGTGGTGGTGCTTTGTTGTGTGCTTTCCTTAATAGTGCTGGGGTGGGTAAACAGGGTGGGTTTATCTTGCGGGAAAAAATGTGACCTTGATTTGGCGGTGACTCTTTTGAGGTATCACTTTCTTTTCTCTGTCAGGCTGTTTGCTGGCGTGCTGGCTTTTTCTTTTGGGGCTGTCGGCTTGCCTCTCTCCCTTTTTTCCATATGGAGAGGAAAGTGACTGTGACGGAAAACGGCAGATTGTTCCGGAAGAAGAGGAGGGCGCAGAGTGGGGTGAGAGTACCGCAAGGAGATGGTATGGGGCTATTGTTCTAAGTGTGGGAGTAGAGAGCAAGTGAGATGGCGTATCGGAGGATTAGGCGGGATTGACAGGGGAGATAACATTGCGATAGGGGGACAGGGTATCACAAGCCGTGGCGTCTCTCTGTGCGAGGTCGTGTCCAGGCGTCACACAGATAGAGAAGCGCAAACAGGTAAAATGGCACATGCACGACCTTGCCTCCTACTGTTGCCGTTGAAACAGGAAGAGGAGCAGGAGCAGGAGCAGGAGCAAGAACAACACACACATCAGATCAACCACAGTGCCCTTTCCCTCACACCCACGCGCACCACATTACCATGGACGAGCATATACCCACATTCCTTGCTGTGACAGGCACCGAGGACGTGGGCACTGCCAAGCAGTTTTTGGAGTTTGCCAACGGCGACTTGGAATACGCCGTCACGTTGTTCATGGAGCAACACAAGCCCGCCACCGCGGGAAACGACCTGGCGCCTGCTCATGGTGATGATGCAGCATACGCGCAGCGGTTGCAGCAGGAGGCGTATGGTGGAGATAATGTTCGCGAAGCCGACGCCAATGTACATCGCCACGAGACGTTGGTTGAAGGATTTGGCGGCGGCTTTGGCGGTGGATTTCACTTCCAGCACCAGCGTGCCCCCAACCCGGCCGATGTGTTTGGCCGGCGGCAACAGGGGGTGTTCAACCAGGGCCTCGATTTCCAAAGGCGGTTTGAGGAGGTTGACGATGATGATATTGATGCTGATTATGACTACCACGATACGAGAAATGATGCTTATGGTAATGGGCATTCCGACGACGACGACGACGCTGATCAGTACGGCAACACTTATGGCACGGGGGGGATCCAGGATCTCGACACGGACGAAGACGACGATAGTGTGGACCGGCCGCTTTCACGCCGGAGAAGGATGCGCCACGCGCGCGACGCCCAGCTCACGAGCACCCAGCGCCGGTTGGCCAATCTCTTCCGCCCGCCCTTTGACATCATGACCATGTCCTCGCTTGACGATGCCCGGCGCGACGCCAAAGAGACCAACAAGTGGGTGCTTGTGAACATCCAGGACTCGTCAGAATTTCAGTGCCAGGTGATGAACCGCGATTTTTGGAGCAATTCTCGCGTGAAGCAGACGGTGCGTGACAACTTTGTGTTTTTGCAGTATCAGAATGACGCCGCCAACGGGGAAACATACGTCAATTTCTACCACTGCGATGCGTTCCCGCACTTGGCCATTATCGACCCCTTGACGGGGGAAAGAGTGCACAAGTGGAAGGATGGCGAGGTGCCTCAGGTGGAAGAGTGGGTTTCCGAGGTGAAGGATTTCTTAGAGCGGTTCAGCTTGGCTCCCGGGTCCAACAACCCCTTGGTAACACACGAGCGAAAGATTGACCCAGACATGTTGACGGAGGAGCAGCAGATTGAGCTCGCGATGAAGCAAAGCATGCTAGAAAATGGTGACACTGGATGTGGCACTAATGGCGACGCCAATGGCAGCGGCAATGGCGGTGGCAATGGCAATGGCGGTGGCAATGGCAATGGCAATGGATTCAGTGCGGGAAACACAGCCGAGGAGGCCATTATGCTAGACTCCGATGATGACGGGGTTGATGTGCAGGAGACTTCTTCTGCTGTTGAAGAAGTCGAGACACACCAGGAAACTCCCGACCCCTTTGACACCATCCAGGCTGTGGACCATTCCGAGCCCACGGGTCCCTCCACCCGGGTGCAGGTCCGGTTCCCCAACGGCAAGCGTGTGGTGCGCAAGTTGAGCCTCGACGATAGGGTGTCCACGCTTTACGAGTGGCTCAAGTTTATCTTGCACTCGGGCGAGTACGGCGACATTGGCCGGTTCACCTTGTCCAACAGCTCCGATAAGTCGTTCAAGTTTATAGAATCTTTGGACGAGACTATCGAGGCGGCCAACTTGAAGAATGCCAGCATCTTGTTGGAAAAGGAGTAACATACATACATATACATGTACCTATGTACCATACAGTTGATGTAGGGAGGGGAAGCTTTCCCATGGCGGCAAGGGCGCCATGGTGAATGCCAGCGGGCCGATATCACCTAGTAGCTCGCGGTAGCTATTGCGCAACTGCCTCTGCTCATCGGAAAGAGCAGACCACAGACCGGCATCGCCAGCACCGTCAGAATCGCCAGCACCACCAACACTGTCAGCACCGTCAGAATCGCCAGCACCGCCAGCGCCAGCACTTTTCTCTTGCGCTTCCTCTCTGCCTTTTACCTCATCTTCTTCTTCGTCCTCCTTTTGTTCCCCATTCTTCTTGGCAATATTTGCACGTAGCGTGTACAAATCGCTCTCAATATCCTGGTCCGAGAGACTGCCACAGATGCGCTTGTTCACCACCAGGACGGCACCATCACAACCATCTCTGGCCTCCTCCTCCCGCTGGCGCTTGGTCACACTACCCCCCCTTTCACAACGAATATCGCTCAACTCAATCTTGTTCTTCGCCACCAACCGTGTATCCAAGCACACATAGTTTGAATCGTGGTTATGTTCCAAGATATCCCCCACGTCACAACTGTCAATGGTGTTGGCACTCTTGTCAAATGTCTGCAACAACTCATTCGGGGTGAACAACGTGTGGTAGTAGTGCCGTCTTAAACCTTGGGCCACGTGTTCATCACTGAGGTGGTGGTACTCGCGGTAAAGTTGGCCCAACTGCGCTCGCGTCTTGTCTTCCAACTGCTCCTTCTTGGTCACCATGTCGCGGAAGTATTGTTTCCAGATAATTGCCCTGTTGCCGCGCGCGTTGCTTGCCACCATGCGCGCCTGGTAATCCTTCTCATTCATGATGGTCTTGAGCCCCTCCCTGTGGGGCTGGAACAACTGGTTGAACAAACTGGGGAACGGGTACTTGGCCAAGTGGGAGCTGTCATCGCCACTACCACTGCTGCTGCCAGCATCTATTTGCTGCTCGCGACTAAATGTTCCATCAAAGTCCAAAGGGCTCTGCAAGTTGCGGAATATCTCTTTGAGCTCCTCCTGGTACTCGTCTACCGACTTGAGCAAGTCGTTCTTGGGCGCCACTAGCCCTTGTCCCGCGAGGATCAAGTCTTCGCAGTTGGTCATGATATTGTTGATGGTCTCAATCTCAAAGTTGTATATCTTGGACCACGACTTGTCGTTGCCCAGAGCAAGCTTGATCAGGCTGCTGATTTTGTCGATCATGGTGTCAATGCGGGACATCCGCGCCTCGAGGTACTCTCGCCCCATCAGCTTAAACTCGCGCGCGAGCTTTTCCTCAAGCAGGGCAAGCTCAGACACCGACATGCGTGCAAGGGAGGGCACAGCCTCAGGCTGGAAGGGGTCTATTTGCTGTTGTTGTGGCATATCCGAAAATGTTCTCGGCGGGTATGTGTGTGGGCGTGTGTTTCCACCTGTGTGTGGTAGTTTTTTGGTTGTATTGCCGTCTGCTGATGGATGAAACAGGACCTCACTAACTGCTGTTCAACTGGGTACTAGGGATATCCCGTTTACTTCTCCTGGTGCCGTGTGCAATAAACTAAAGCTGTACTGCCGACTCCGTGTGTACTAGTCGTAATAGTAAGTACTCCCCTCTTTGACTGCTTGGGCTCCCTGGTTTTGCGATTAAAAAACTCTCTACAGAAAACCCGAAAAGAAACGAGAGAGAAGAAAAAATTGTCAATGTTTGCAAAAGAACAGGAGAGAAAAGAGGATCATGGAGGTCGTGCGAAGTGGCTAACAGTGTATGACACTAGTGGCTCTTTCTCCACCAGATGGACATATCACTATTACAGTATGCTCCTCCTCAATTCATAAACCATATTCAAAAGCTACACGGGCTACACAGGCTACACAAGCTACACAAGCTATTCAGGCTACCATCCCAACCTCTCTCATCCTCCTATCTATCTTCGGCCCACTCATTTTCTCTTCTAATCGCCGCCTCCTCCTCAGGGCTAAAGTCATTGACAATATTGAATGTTCTTCTCAACTCCTCAGGCGACTTGCTCTTGATCATATTGGCCACCATCTTGCATCCCAGCTCCAACAATGGCTTGATGTTCAAGTAGTTTGCTGCCAAGATAATCTCGTAAAGCATCTCCTGGTCAACCTTCAAGAAATTCCTGTCCCACTCCTCCACGGGCACAGACCGCTTGGCATCCTCATCCTCGTCGTCTTGGAAAACGGTATTCTTGTGGTGCTCGCACCACTCCAAAACCTTGGACAACACGTTGGCCCGCACATTGGGCGTGGGAATCTCAAAGTCCTCCTCCAACCCGTCGGGGTTCAAGTCGTTGATCATATTCTTGATCAAAATGGACTTTTCCGCCACCTTGGGCTCCACGGAGAACTTTTCGTTATCGGACGATATAATGATAACCTTGGGGGAGGACATGATAGACGGGGTAACTGCTTGGCTGGTATAGTGGTTTCTTGGGCGAGTGGCGTGGTGGGTAAGTGGTGGGTTGCCGTTCTGCTTTTTTCCTTCTCTTTTGGACTGCCCTTTTAAATGGTGTAGCCGTAAGGAAATGTGAGGGCACTATTTGGCCTGTACACGTACTAATGGTTTTCCTGTTATGCCTCGTGACAACCACCTATACACTACGCCGTCGATACACTACACCACCTATACACCTCAGCTACTCAAAGTTGGAGTATATCCCGGCGCTAAAATCGTCCAACTCGTCCATCGCGTTGAGCGTGTTGACGTAGGCATTTCCGCTAAGGTCGCTGTCGGCCGTAAACACGTCGTCAGTGTAGCCTTCCTCTTGCTCTTCCTTGAGCGCGTCATTGTCAACCAACGTCCCGTTCTGCACCGACAACTGCGCCAAGAAGCTCGCCAACTTAAACGGCTTGTTGGGCAACTCCACAAGCTTGCGCGCGTCCTCCTCCAAGTTACCCGAAGAGAGTAACAACGAGGAGCCTGTGAGGCCATTACCACCAACGCCAGCGGCAGCGGCCCCACCCAAACTGGCTGATAAGGTTGCGGAGAGTGTTCCCACACAGTTGCTGAGCAACGCACTCAACAAG
Organism: Zhuliangozyma boniae; assembly: GCA_002094185.1. Lineage (NCBI taxonomy): Eukaryota > Fungi > Ascomycota > Pichiomycetes > Serinales > Debaryomycetaceae > Zhuliangozyma > Zhuliangozyma boniae. The sequence goes on from MXQC01000022.1 coordinate 51,757, forward strand.
TCGAAAAAGTACAAGTTTTTGTCCAACATGATCGAGTTGGTCTCGTTGATCAACTTGAGCAAGTTGGAGTCCGGGGCGTCCAAGTAGTGCATCAAGTCCGGGTTTGTGTTCAACACCGTCTCCAACAAGTCCGGATAGTTGACGGGGAACAAGTTGGCCAATACGTACTCGCGGTTGTTGGTGTTGATCTCACCAATGATATCCTGTAGCATCTGGTCAAACTCCTCCACCGTCAACTCGGTCTTGGGAGCGACTTTTTCAAACTTGGATACTACCAACGCCTCGATTATGCTGTTCAAGTTGGCCCACCCCTTGTTCAATAACCACCAGCTCAACGAGAGGTAGCTCTGCTCGATGATGTAGTTTTCGTGCGGGTCAATGTCGTTGTTTGTGTTTTTCACCCCGGCCATCAAGATGGCTGACTCCAAGTAGCTGCGGCGCGCGAGAATGTTCAATTGCAAGCGCGTGATAAGCAAAAGGCCCGTGATGGAGTACATCAACGTCAAGGTGCGTGTAATGGTCTTGATCTTGAGCAAGTTCCACAACTCAATCTTGGATTTGGCCAAGTAGATGGACAATTGCGACTGCGGGTTCTCCTTGTTGAGTAAGCTCAAGTTCTCGCTTGTCAACTCGGAGCTTCCCTGCTTGTCGCTCTTTTTCAACCGCAACGCTTGGGTGATGAGCTCCACGGGCAAAGCGTCAATGATGGGGGCGCCGAGCACGGGTAACAACGCGAGAATAGTATAGTAGCAGTCCTGCTGCGTTTGAATAAATCGCTGCTTGATCTGCTGCTTGAACATGAGCTCCTGGCGTAGGGTGTTCTGGTAGTTGCGGAACTTCTTGATCACAAACTCATTGACCACGAGGTACACGGAGAGGGTGACGGCGCTGGCAATGAAGATGCGTCTCTTGTTGCGGTTGAAAAAACCCGCTAACGAGGAGAAAACAGCCATGGTGGTGACTGTGCTGGTAGTGCTGTGTATGTGCTGGCGCTGATGCTTTGCTGATGTTGCTGTTGCTCTACCACCTCACTGTCCTATGCTTTTATCTCAACAACATTTACTCTCTGTTTTTTCTCCCTCGTTAATCCCGAGGTACAACTTCGGAAACAGTGGGGTATATCTGGTCACGTGAATGGCAAGTAGTAGTCACATGACCAAGAAGCCGTCTTCCGCTCACAATTCCACTGACATGGGGGATCCAGCAGAGGCATTGATGAAAGACACAATTAGACACAATTGCTTCAGCACAGAAATTCTATTAGAAGCCAGGTCGGCTCAGCTTAGCTCAGCCCAGCCCGAGTGATCACGATTGACTCTGGTCCATGCACAATTTCGCGTCAAGCTGTTTTCCCACCATTCTCGTAATCCCACTAACCTCTATATCCGCCCGCGCCCACCAACCTCCTTATGTTGTTGCCCACATGGTTGTTCCCAACTGGCCCAATTGGTCATTATCATGTGTTGACTGTGCAACATAAAAAATAAAGCTTGGCAACTGGATTTGTTGCCTCAATCGACCAACGTGGTCCCCTTGTGGTTATGGTAGTGGGGTGGTGTGGTTGAACTGTGCATCCCTTCCCCCCCTTTTACCCCCATGTTATCCTACTTCCACTCTTACTCTTATTCCTACTCCTATTCCTACTTCTGCTCCTACTCCCCCTTCTCCTTCCGTCCTTCCCTTTCATCAAAATTTAGCACTAACTTGTGATAAAAAATCGTATTGCAAAAAAGAAATTGTTTTCTCTTTTGGTGCCGCACGTGCCTCGTGGGCTTCAAAGTGCTAATTTTCTATTTTTGTATTCTTTTTTAGTCTTCCCAACAACCTAACATCCCCCCTTAGAGCCTATACAATGAGCCTACGGCATCAAAAATCACACCATAGTAATAAACTTCCCGGAGCAGAAGAGCAGGGAGGGGAGAGGGGGGATTGTTTGTAGCTTAGTAGAGTGAAAACAATAACAATAAGCAACTGCGGTTGACACCCCAATTCCCAATCGGACCGAATGGGTTCCGTTTTTTGAACGGACTGGTAAGATGACGCCCACACAGAAAAAGGCTAAAACAAAGCTTACTTTGCTCACGTAGCCGGAGGAGAGAGAATGCCAACAAGAAAGAGACTGTGAGATTTTCGTATCGTCGAAAGGCGGGAACATAGGCGGAAATGGCATGGCGGCTAGAGAGGAGTGGCAGCAGCAGCAGCAGCAAGGGATAGTGCAAGCAGGGACCAAGAGATGAGGAAATAAGGTGAAGGGCATATTTCTTGGGAGCGCCTCTGTTGTCTACCAGGCATAAACAAGCAGTATTATTATTGACAGGTTTTATGACAGGTTAGCAACCAGCCGGTGTGTGGGCTGAGAACCAGGGGAGAAAAAGAAAACCAGCAAAGAGGGAAGGTCACTGGCGGAAGAAAGAACAGGCGGGTTTAGGTGCCCCAGAGATGAGGTCATTGGGTAACAGGCACTAAATAATATTGAAGCTAATAAAAGTGCTGATTTGGTATATGACTAAATAAGCCCGCACGTTGTGGAGAAAGAAAGAGAGGGGGTCTCAGCTCTGAAAGTGTGGAGGCCTACCTTCTCTTCCCTCCCGCTTTCCGGCGATTGGCAGCACAGCTCATTCAAGCGAAGCCGACAGAAGGTAGAAAAAAAGAAAGAAAAAAAAAAGAAAAAAAAGCCACAAAAAAGGGGGAGAGAGCGGCAATAGGGTGGATATCCAGTATGCGCCTTTCATATAGTAGTCAACCAGTATGTAACGGAAAGGAGGGAGGGGGCCCACGTTTTCTGCAATAGATGACGGATAGGAAAACACAAAAGCGGGATATGCACTCCTATGTGCAGTGCCGGCTGCAACAAGGCAGGAAATTATGCATTTGTATTACCCTTACCCGCTCCCATTTTTTACTCTCCACGCCTCGCATGCATACCATTATGAGGAGGACATTATGAGTTCAGATGGTGGACGAAAATAACAATAATTTGTCCTTGTTAGGGAGCCATTCCATTGCACGGGGAGTGGGAGGGAGACCCGTGGGGATAGTCTCTCTCCTCCTCTCCCTATTAGCCAAAGGTGTATAAATAGAGCACATTCTGCCCCCCCATATCAGCGTTCCATCCCCTCCTTCTCCTTTCCTTCTACATCAACACAGACAACACCCACTTGCCCGCAATGCAATTGATCTCCGTGCTTTTGACTTTGGCCTCTGCCGTTCTTGCCAAGAACATTCTTTTGACCAACGATGACAGTTGGTCTGCCACCAACATCAGAGCCACCTACTACAAGTTGAAGGACGCTGGCCACCAGGTCTTTTTGGTTGCCCCCGTTTCACAGAGATCTGGCTGGGGTGGTAAGTTCGACGTCCCCACCTCGCCAACCTTGCAGACCAACGGTGAGTTCTCTTACCCTGCTGCCGGTGCTCCATCTTGGGGCCACGAGGTCGACGACGACCACATTTGGTACTTCAACGGTACCCCCGCCTCCTCCGTTGCTTTTGGTTTGCAGTACGTGTTGCCAAAGTTCTTTAACAACGCCACCATCGACTTGGTTGTTGCCGGCCCCAACGAAGGTACCAACTTGTCCCCCGCCATGTTCACCTTGTCTGGTACCATCGGTGCCACCTACAACTCTGTCTACAGAGGCATCCCCGCCGTGGCTTTCTCTGGTTCCAACGGTAACAACTCCTTCTTCAAGGATGACTTGGACTTGAACGACACCAATGCCCCACCAACCATCTACGCCAACAAGGTTGTCGACTTTGTCAACCAGCTCTTCAAGGCCCAGGGCGAGAACGAGAGAACATTGCCATTGGGTGTTGGTATCAACGTCAACTTCCCCCCAGTCGGCTACCAGAACGAGGCCTGCACCAACCCTAAGTGGGTCTTCACCAGATTGACCGGTTCGTACGCCTCCGGTGCCGACTTGATCTACAACGAGACCTCCAACTCGTTTGTCTTCAACTACGGCTCCTGGGACGGCATCACCGTTTGCAACAACGGTGACTGCTCCTTGCCATCCGAGAACGACATTGTTGGCGAGACCCCATGCGGTACCTCCGTCTCTGTCTTTGCCGTAGACTACGACGCCAACTTGGGTTTGACTGCCCAGACCAAGAGCTTGTTGGCGCCATTGTTCTCGTAAGCGGGATAGCCAGACTTGCCGAGTGCTTTCATTTCGTGTTTCGTTGAATATCCTTTATAAAAAATACTAAAATTGTTTTTCTAAGGAGTGGTAGAAGCTGTAGTGGCTGTTTTTGTACCCTCCCTCTTCCATGGCTTATCGCAGGAGCAATTATTGCTGTAACCACATTTTTTTCTCTACAGTCAGGCGCAAGTTTACGATGGAAGCTTCGGCTTCTCTGGAAAGAGAGGCGCCCTCTCCGCCTGTGGGTTGGCCGTTAGTCTGTCCCCTCCTCCGACAAGCAAAACCTATTTAAACTCTCATAACCCGCTCTGTGCTGGCTCACCCAAAAACAAACCACTTCCACAGCCATAGCAATTTAGAAGGAGCAAAGTAAACTATCGACACACCTCTCTCCACCACCACCTTTCTCTCCGCCCCCTTGCCCATCATCCGCCCCGTAATTCACAGCCGCCCTCTGGCCAGGAAATTCTCCTCACTTGGAGACGAGAGAGAAAAAAACAGGGCACGCAAATTATAGGGGGCGAATTTCAGCCATGGGATTGCTACCCAAAAAAAGGCTGGGAGTGGCCACAAAGCTAGACGAGGAAGACGGCACATACAGCCACAACAGTACAACAGGAAAGCACGACAAGGACAAGAGGCACAGCAAACACGGCAAAGACGATAGGCGATCGCGGCGGAGACTAGGTATATTTAAGCGTCATCACCAGAGAAACAACAGCAACACAAGCTCCGGCGACTACTCTATTGACTCGCACACTATGGCCAGCACAGCGTCGCCCGCGCAGCGCGATTCGTCGCAGTACTCGCGTCTGATGGCCGAGCCGTCCATTGCCCCCTCAGGCTCACTAAAGTTGAAGCGCAAACCACCGCCGCTGTCACTGGCATTACATCAGCAGGCATCGCAGGAACCGCAGGCATCGTCACTGCAACCATCGCACCAGCTGGAGCTGCGCGGTGGGGGCGGCGACGACTTGCTGTCGTACCTCGAGCAGGACATGAAGGAGTATCTGCCCATCATGAATGCACCGCAGCTCACGATCCCGCTAATAGTGGCCAAGACCAACACCAGCCAGTCAAGCGGGCACAACTTGGTCTCAGTATCACACCCGCAAACCAGCCGCTCGTCGGTGGTGTCGGCACTGAGCCAGGGCAATCCACATAACCGCCTGCACGAACACGAGTCCCAGCACCAGCGCTCGCGGAGTGTATCTCATGAGCCCCCACCGAAATCAGAGTCCAGTGGGTTCCTTTCTTCGTTCCTTCATGCCGCCGCCAACCGCATCCTCTCGCCTTCTCCTGACGACGAGTTGGCCGAGGCCAAGAAGAAGGACCACTCGTTTGCAAAAAAGTTGGACATGTGGCTCGCCCCGGCGAAACACGACGAGTCCAAAGCCAGTCTCGCCGAGGATCTACAGAGCGTGTCCGATCGCGTCATTAATGAATCGAGCTCTGCCAGGAACATTGCGTTTGAGCCGGTACGCGAGTCGCCGTTAAATACCATGGGTAGTGGCGACTTGTCGCTCGCCGATTTTGTTCTGACTGCACCCACAAGTAATAGCAGTGGAGGAGGTCTTGATAGTTCAGGCAACCCCCATCCGTCGCGACACTCCTCCATCCTATTACAGCAGGCCGATGACAAGCACACGTTGAGTCCCGATATGGTGAACCGGATCTTGCCCGCATCGAATCAGCTACAGGTGACGTCGGCGGGGAGCGATTTCAAACGCGTCCACCGACGATCTATCAATGGACAGCAGCAGCCACTCCAGGGTGATCGCGGGCCTTCGGTGGCACGGTCTGCTGTTGACAATGTCACCATTGCCAGCACCCCTGCGGCTCAATCGGACCTCGAAAAGGTGAAAAGCGTGGGCGACACCAAGCTGCGCAGCACCGAGGAGGACCTCTCGGACTATGAGTACGGATCCGAGGAAGAGGACTTAGAAAATATCATCGACTATACCAAAACCATCACGCATGCTCTGAAAAAGAGAAACAAGGAATTCCGTCTGGTATTTAAGAAGCTACCGGCAGCGGAAAAGTTGATTGACGAGTTTAGCTGCGCCGTGTCCAAGGATATCCTCGTGCAGGGCAAGATGTACTTGACGGATCACTACGTGTGCTTCAACTCCAACATTCTTGGGTGGGTCACCAGCATTGTTATCCCCCTCCAAGAGGTGATCCAGATTGAAAAGCGGTCGACGGCAGTGTTGTTCCCCAACGGGATCGTGATCCGCACGCTACACCAACGCTATGTGTTTGCCACGTTCTTGAATCGCGATGCCACATTCAGCTTGATCACCAACGTGTGGCACCGGGTGTTGCTCGAGAACTCGGAAATTGATCCCAAGAAGTTGCATTTGCAAGCACGGCGACGGGCACGGGGAAACTCGCGCGCATCGGCGGCATCACGCACCAGCAGCACCAACCAGGATGACTCCAACGATGAGGGTGATGGGTTTGATGGTGATGGCGATGGCGATGGCGATGGCGACGATGATGACGATGATCTTGACGACTTGCTGGAGCAAGGATCGGCGCATGACTACGAATTTGACCATGAAAGGAGAGGTGCCGACGAAAGTGGTGGCGATAATGGCGACGATAGGAACGAAGAAGGCGGGTCCGGTTCCTCTAAAAATGAGTTTAAGGGGTTCCCGCTCGTCGGTCCCAAGACACATGCGCCAACTGAGATTGAGCACGAGAAGGACCCCAACGAGGTGTTTATCACCGAAGAAGTGTTGAGTGCGCCGCCCGGGGTGGTGTTTTTGCTCTTGTTTGGACCTGATACGTCCAAGTTTATCCAGATCTTGAAGGACCAAAAGAACTTTGACATCACCGAGTCGTCCATTTCCGGGTTATCGAGGGATAAGAAGGAGCGGCACTACACGTACATCAAGCCGCTTGGGGGCTCCATTGGCCCCAAACAGACCAAGTGTATCATTGACGACAAAATTGTGGAGTACCAGCCCGACAAGTACTATGAGGTGGAGGAGGTCACGCAAACCCCCGACGTGCCCAGCGGCAACTCGTTCAAGGTCAAGACCAAGATCTTTTTAAGCTGGGCTGAGAAGAACCAGACCAAGATATACGTGGTGACCAACATTGAGTGGAGCGGCAAGTCGTGGATCAAGGGTGCCATCGAGAAGGGCAGTATTGATGGGCAGAAGGAGTCGATGAAGGTCATGATCGAGTCGTTGAACCAGATGTTGGCACAGGGCAACGGCAAGCGCAAGCGCGCGTCGACACGCGCGCGCAAGAATACGATCAAGGGGGAGAAGAGTGACAACGGGAAGGGCCTGGTGGGCACGCACACTTCTGCTGCTCCTCAGGAGGCAGCCCCCAAGTCGTTAGGCCAGCAGATAGCGGAATTAGTGAATTCTGTGGGCGACTTGGTGCCTGTGCCCTTTGTGGGTAGCTCCATTGTGGGTTCGGTGCTCATAGTTCTTGGCTTTTTCTCACTCGTGTGGGTGTTTAACCGGCTTACCGGGCTGCCCCAGCCCGTTTTGGAAATCGTGCCATCACACCGGTACACCTCGCGCATCAAGATCAACAATAAGCAGTACCTCGTGATCCCCTCCACCGACACCAATTTGAGCGACAAGCGCAAGGTGCGGCAGCTGGAGGTGTCCGTATGGAGCTGGCTCAAGGAGCGCAGCGAAGGCCGGCTTGACCTCGAGTTTGTCAACACCGCCGACATTGATGGGACGCTGGACGAGGAGTTGATGCGCAAGTACAGCCAGCAGGAGTTGCGCGAGATTGTGCGGTTGACACGGTTGAAACTTGAAAAGCTCTCGGAGCGGTTAAACATGGATGAAAACTAACTGGGGGGTAAGGGCAAATACCGCGGGGGAGAGGGTCAGGGTGGTGCGATTTCTAGTGTGTATGAATATAATTGGGCCATGCCGGCACAGCTTGGCTAGCGAAAGAAGCCACAGGGCGGGTGCTGTAAATGATAATGCAACGGTTCTCGCAACACACTCCTTTTTAGGATTGGCACCTTCTCGTTTGGGGTTTGGGTTGGTTCTTTTTGATAGTGGTCCCCGTGGAGCATCGTGTTGCAGTGAGCAATAACGGAAACGGTGTGCATGAGCCAGCATTGTCTCCATCTCCGAAAAGAAGAAAAAAATATTGCCGAGCTGATGAGAGAAGAGAAGTGGGTGTTTCAAGGAGGGTAAGAAGCAGCATGCATCAAATGGTTAACCCTGTTCTCGTGTATCGCAGCGGAGGGCATGGAGTCTACTGCCATTGTGGTCTAAAACACGCATTCTTGTCTGGCACGCGTATTTCTAGTCATGTGTATGGCGCTTTGTGACCTGACGTCATTATGGGTTGCTCCGGAGATGTAAGAGAAATCTGCTTACTGCCGATGACTGTTTTTTTACCGCCGGAAGCAGCAAGTGAGAGAATGTGGTGGCTGGGAATAAGGGAAGGGAGCAAGGGTTGTACGAGAACAATAGAGGCGCGACTAAGGGTGAACAAGAGGAAAAAGCCACGGAGGCAAGGGCTACTATCGAGGGAGAAAGGAAGGGCATTGCCAGGAGGGTGACACCCCCATCATCACCTGCTTTCTTTACCGTAGTATTTTCGTCTTGGTCCATAACAGTTGTACAAAACTCGCAGCTCAGCCACATTCTGAAACCTTCTTCTCCTTTGCTATTTATGACCTCCTATTTTTTGCTACACCTGTGCAGAATAACTAAAAAACACACATAGAAACTCTTGCAGCGCCGGTATAAATACTACAGAATACCCTGCTACGCCGTGCCACACTAACAGCACACCGCCCATTTAGCCATACTGCGCCACCACCAATGTTTAGCACACTCGATTTGGGGTTTGGGGTCCTCACCACATTGGTGCCGCTTCTTCTTACAGTTAAGGCGCTTGACCAGAGCATCGAGTTCCACCACACCTCGTACCAGTATCTCCTAAATTACTGGCTCTACTACACGGCGCTCCTGTGCGCCACGGCCGCCTTGTTTGGCAGCAATACACTCTGCGTGCTCATTGCTAACGGCATTCGCGTGTGGTTGTTTTACGGCTCGCTGAACAACTTGTGCTTGCTTAATACCATCCTCGTGACAAGGATATTCCACAGCGAAAAGCAACTCCGATCGTGGGAGCACAATGTGGTGAACCCAGTGATGGAGCGCATGATACTACTGGCGCCGGTGCCGGCGCGGGGGCAGGACAAGAGCGCGAGCAGGAGCGACTTGAACTCAATGGTGAATCGCCTCGGCATGAAGTATGCGCGGCCCGTATACTACGAGAATGCCGTGAATGTCATTATCTTTAATGTCTCCAGGGTGTTTGGCATGGTGAGTGTCATCATGAGCACATTGACAAAGCAGGTGGCCACACCAACAGCGTCACCCAAGAGGCAGAAGAAGATGCAGAAAGTGCCGTCCGCCACGATGTTGCGCACGAGAAACGTCAGTGAGAATAACACCAGCAATAGCAACAACAACGCCACCACAAATGGGGGACGCCTGAGAAGTTCATCGTTTCGGAATACCACTCCCACGCAGAGACCAACATCAACTTGCGGATACCCCGTGAATGACCGCATACCGTCGGCGCCACACACACCGCCTCCATTTGCTAGCATTCCCGGCTATCGTAACGAGGCATCGCCGCAGAACAACTCCTTCACCAGCACGTCCTATCACCTGTCATCATTTGCCGACGAGTATGACTTGAACAGACACATGCCCAAGAGACGCGCGCGTTCCAACGACTTTGACGTGGATCCCGCGGCTCCACAGAGTAGGCAGCGGCTGGGCCAGTATGCGAGTCAGAGCTATGGATACAGTCAGGGGCTGAGCCAGAACCAAGGACAGAGTCAAGGGTATGTCCACGGACTGCGTTCCTTCCGGGCCGGCGACGTAAGGGTGAGTATGAACTCGATGCGGGCCATTAGCGACCGGAACCGGGCCGACGACTTGCCGGCAGCGCCAACACCCGCGGCCGTGTCCAAGCGCACATATTTATAGGGATGAAGCTGCGTGAGGTGTATAGAGTAATCAGGGTTATGTCCGAACGAGAAGCTAATGTCCTCTCGAGGAAGCAGATTTTATGTGACAGAGGCGGGGGGTTAGTGTTTCCACTGTCATGGACGTGTTATTGTGCTTGCCACAAGCCTGTGGTCGCTACACGCTGCCGTCGCTGTTATGCTTACTCAGAAGGGATAAAGCAACCGCTGCATGCAGGAAACAGAAGTAAAAGACATCATAACGCATACACCTCGCTCTTTGTTCTTTTTTGCCAGAATCGTCAAGGTACAGAATACAAACAGACTTTTGCTAGAGCGGGCAAACAAGTGGGTCTCCCTCAAACTCTCCGGGATGGTTGCTACTACGATCAGGCAGCGGGTATGTCTCAAGATCACAGCCTTTGTCTTCCTCTTCCCCACACCATATCAAGAGAAATGGTGACAACAAGAAAAAGTAAGGAAATAAGATTTTTCTACGTATGCTGCTATTAATAGAAGCCAGTGTTGGGCTTGAGCCATTGTAGAGAGGGCGAGAAAGAGGGTTGCGGTGGTCAGTACCTTGTGTGGGTCTTTTATTGTGGGTTGTGGGGGCTGTGGTGACGCAAGCTGCCACTGTGCTGCCACTTTACTGATTCTTTGTTTTCCCGTCTGTCGTGCATGTAGCCATACATATGCAAGCAATCTTGTTCCTGATTCACAACTTCCACTGCCCTCACCTTTTCTCCCCGATACTGTGGCTGTTTCCCAACTATCTGGCTATCTCACTTCTTTTTTTCCCCATAACAAGTGCAGCCAAGAATGGCAACCATGGGCTACTTACAACCACCAGCAATGGCAACCGAGACAACACCCTCGTCGTCACCTGTATCGTCGCTATTAGAGCAGTCCACGACGGGTGGCGCAGACACGTCGTTTGATACAGCGGTGCCCCCACCTGTGGTTGCCGTGACATCGAGCAGCACAACGAGTACGCAGGAAGAGAAGAAGCAACAGCAGCAACAGCAGCAACAGCAGCAACAGCAACGGCTGAGAATATCCCTCAAGGAGAAGAATCTCGACGAGATCAAGCAGCAGTGTTCTACCTTGATCCACGAGCTCGAAGGCAACCAACACCCCGAAGTTATCATCAAGAGACACATTCAGCACTTGAAAAAATACAACGAGTTAAAGGATATTGCGTTGGAGTTGGTGACGATGATTGCCGACCAGCGGCAAGTGAAGACCACCGATATCTTGAACGAGATGAAGGTGGAGTTGGGCGAGGATGTCTGAAACGGAAAGGAAGATGCCTGCTAGGAGAGAGGAAAAGGAGGAGCAGTGGCAGTTCCTTGTTGGGAGCACACACGCAACTATGATGACTGGAAAGCACAAAGGGTACAGGAGCATAGTAATAGATATGTCATCACAAGGGCGAGAGGAAAACCTTCCATATGATTCTAACCAAGCGTCTAGCTTGATGCAGTACTTCTGCAAAGAAGATCCTGGGAGGCAAACACCTCATACGACCTTATCGTTTGTGCATGGAGATCCACCTGCCAAGTGTTGCCAAAATAGTTGGTGGATCGCGACATTTCTGCACACCCGAAAGAGCAAATGTCGCAGGCAGATCACATGATGGGAGAGAGACATGCAGAAGGAGCAAAAAAAGGAGAAACAAGGCTGCAGGATGGAAGGGGGCTGATAGCAATGGGGCAGTCACGAGATTCCTGGCTGTCCGTGGATAAAGGAGGGTAATGTCTTTTACACCATAGCCAGGTGCCCCCCCTTGTTTTCTCATTCCTGTTATCTGCGTATGCCCAACAAAAAGCTGCAAGACTATGCAAGCCACCAAAGAAGGTAAGACGAAAGGGAGGGAGATACCGCCGATCTCTGCACGACCTTTTCACCATATAACCTTGTGCTTCATTTTTTTCTGGCTGTTTTTCTCTCCCAATTTCTTTTTTTCTGCTCACTTCTTTCCTGATTAAGGCACGCCCGTTTCTTCTCTAGGTCCGCCCGTTTCTCCCACACTCCCGCCCTCCTTTCTCATGCCTCTCTTCAGTTTCGCCAAATTTTCCTCCTGCCTGACCATCTGCCGAAGATAGATCAGAAGAGAGGGACCCATCTGAAACAGACACCGCCACCCCCTTCTTATTATACGACCACTCACTTTCCCTAATATCCGCCACTCCTTTTGCTTCTGTTGTTGTTACCTTTTCCTCACAGAGGCGGCTCCTCCTATAGACATCCTCTCGCCTCCTGCTACTGGCTATAAGAGAATCCCCTGAAAAGGAGTCACAAACCCACAGGCGACATATCCACCCATTCTCCATCATGTATATCCTCCGTGCATTGTTCCCCTTCATCACCGTGCTACTACTAGCTATAGTGGCAGCATCGCCGCGACTAGAACGCATCACCACTAACTACCTATCACAGCAGCAGCAGCAGCAGCAGGCATATCAAGTGCAGGATCCAGAGCAACCCCAGCCCCATGGTCAACAACCACTTGACCGGCACCACATCTACCGCCAACCCCAAGCGGCACACCCCACTCCCGTCGATGGCGGGCTACAACAGAGCCAGGATAGAACCCTTTTCCCCCTCAACTTCCGGTCCATCGACGACTGCGAGCTCACGGACTTGCTCCTAATAAGCGACATTGATGGCAATCTCCACGGCGTCGAGCGCAGCACCGGTGCGCTTGTGTGGACGTTGCCCATCGAGGAACCTTTGGTCGACATTCCGGCCAACAACCCCGGTCTGGAACAGGCACAGCTGGCCAATATCCTTTGGTTTGTGGAGCCGTACCAAGATGGCGGGTTGTACTACTTCACGCCCAAATTTGGCTTGAACAAGCTCCCCACCAGCATCAAGGACTTAGTTATGGAGTCGCCATTTTCGCTTTCTGGAGACGACAAGATCTACACAGGCACACGCAAGACGTCGTTGTACTCAGTCAACATCCACACGGGCGAGGTCAAGAGCTCGTTTGGCAACACGGACGAGTGCCCCATCCCGCGCAGCACGGCACCTCCCGGCGAGGGGACTGTGCAGGACGACACCATCATGATCGGCAAGACCACATACGAGTTGTCGATCCACTCTAAGACCAACGCCAACACAGTGTGGAATGTGACGTACTCGCAGTGGGTACCAAACAACATTGACAACGACTTGATTATGCAGAACCAGCACTCGTTGGACAAGTTGTATTTCACCCCCTTCCACGACCGCTCATTGTTGGCGATCAACCAGGACATTGGCGCGCCCGTGTGGATCAGCAAGCTTCCGTCGCTCGCAGTGAATGTGTTTGACATTTTTAGCGACGGTAAGTCGCACGAGCACATCTTGTTGCCGCACCCGCTCAAAGTGTTGAACGAATTGCAGCTCAACGATGCTCAGAACCGCGATATGGTGTTTGTCAACAAGACATCGAGTCTCCACCAGTGGATCGCCATGAGCTTCACCAACTACCCCACCTTGATCAAGAGCGCCCCCATCTCGCAGTACCAGACGGTGTTGAACAACTATTATGGGGGTATCACAGACCCCAGCTTGGAGTATGTGGAGAATTTCCTGATCCCTAATGTGTCACCGCAGGAGGTGGAGGCATTGGTGAGCGGGATCCACCGCGTGCTTGAACTTTCGGGCGAGTCGTCGTACCAGCCGGTGTCCCGGTTTAATGAGCAGAAGCAGGATATCAAGCGAATCGGCGATGGTCGGGAAAGTACCATGAAGGGCAAGAAGGATGGGGAGAGTGTGGTGGCTGGTGCCGATGCTGCCGATACTGCACCCGGCTTGTGGACGCCGCCCGATATTATCGGCGGCATCAAGTTCCCCGCGCGGATTTCCACTGTCGGGTCAGACATTCTCCTCCTCGAACCTGGGTTAGAGGATCTTTCCACGTACCAGCAGGTGACTCCCACGGGTATCGTGCCCGCGGGCTCACCTTCGGTGCTCAGCTCGGCGTCGATTGTGCGGCGCATTATTGAAGACTTGGCGGTGCTCATTGTGTTGTTTGTGTTGCTCATGACGTTTGGCAAGTCCAACAAGTTTATCCGACACTTCCTCAACGAATACCTGTTGTTGCCCGAGCCTCAAAAGACACGCGAGGCGCAAAGAAAGGCGGTTGAACATGAAGTCGGAGGTGCTGATGTCGATGCCGATGCGGAGAGTGAGCTCGTGGAAAAGTTTGTGGACAAAGATTCAAGCGACATGGCTGCCGTTTCCGAAGCCGTGGTGGAGCGTACCGAGCTGGTTCCCGGCTCTGATATTTCTGATGCCAGGGAAGAGGAGCCAAAGAGAGACAAGGCGGTTGCCAAGAAGGTTGGGTTTGTTGAGCTCAATGGTAGCACCAATGGTGGTGGTTCTACTGCCGAGCAGGAAAGCAAGGAAGATGGTGACGCCGAAGACGACGGAGAAGCTGTGACCACCAAGAAGAAGCGGAAGCGAGGCAGTCGTGGCGGCAAGCGTGGAGGTAGACGCATCAACAAGAACAAGGGCAGCACCGACGATGATGTCGAGGACGATGATGATGAGCAAGAGCAGGGACCGGCAGATGAGCAAGGCGAAATTGAGGAGGTCAGTACCAAGAGTCTCATAAAGTCGGAGGCGCTCCCCACGCGGCCCAAGAAGCTTAAGATTCAGAACGACCTTGTTATTTCCGACAATATTCTCGGGTACGGGTCGCACGGCACCGTGGTGTTTGAGGGCACGTTTGAGAAGCGGCCCGTGGCTGTTAAGCGGATGCTCCTTGACTTTTGCGACGTGGCGATGCACGAGATCAAGTTGTTGCAGGAGTCAGACGACCACCCCAATGTGATTCGGTATTTCTGCTCGCAAACGTCGGAGCTGGAAAAGTTTCTCTATATCGCCTTGGAGTTGTGCCTCTGCACCCTCGAAGACATTATTGAAAAGCCGCAGAAGTTGCCCAAGTTGTGCATCCCGCGACGCAACGACATTTTGTACCAGCTCACAAGCGGGCTCCACCATCTCCACTCATTGAAGATTGTACACCGCGACATCAAGCCGCAGAACATTCTTGTGGCCTACGAGAAGGAGAGCAAGCACCATAAGAAACAGGGCAATGGCACGGAGACGAACCACGAGGTGAATAATGTGCGCCTTTTGATCTCGGATTTCGGGTTGTGCAAGAAGTTGGACAATGACCAGTCGTCGTTCCGCGCCACCACCCAGCACGCGGCCTCGGGCACATCGGGGTGGCGCGCACCTGAGTTGTTGCTCAATCACGATTTGTTGGAGATATCCCCAGACTCCATCTCGTCAATACACTCGAATGGCAATGGCGCCACCAGCACCAACACCGCCAGCACCACTACTGGCACCACTGGTGGTACCATCACCACTACTTCTTCCGGCAAGAGGTTGACCAAGGCCATTGATATCTTCTCCCTTGGGTGCGTGTTCTTTTACATCCTCACCGACGGGTGCCACCCTTTTGGCGACCGGTATCTCCGCGAGGGCAACATCATCAAGGGCGAGTACGACTTGTCGCTCCTTCCGCAACGGTGCCCCAATGACCAGTGCGAATCCACGAACTTGGTGGCGAGCTTGATTGCCGCCAACCCCGCAGTGCGGCCCAGCACCGCCAAGATCCTCAAGCATCCGCTTTTCTGGTCAAGCAGCAAACGGCTCGAGTTTTTGCTCAAGGTAAGCGACCGGTTCGAGATTGAACGGCGCGATCCGCCCAGTACACTTTTGCTCAAGTTGGAGGAGCACGCGCTCACAATACACTCGGGTGACTGGCACCTGAAGTTTGACCAGGAGTTTTTGGACAATTTGGGCAAGTACCGCAAGTACCACACCGAGAAGTTGATGGATTTGTTGCGGGCCATGCGCAACAAGTACCATCACTACAACGACATGCCACCGACCTTGCAGGCCAAGATGAGCCCCTTGCCGGACGGTTTCTACAAGTACTTTAACGATAAGTTCCCAGACTTGTTGATGGAGGTGTACCACCTCGTGGAGAAGGAGTTGAAGGATGAGCATGTGTTTAAGGGGTATTACGTATAATAATTGCACATATATTTAGATCTACTTTCTAGAGCTCTTTTTGGGTTTGCCAACTTTGGAGGTGCTCCTTGAAGGTCCCTTGGTAGCACCTTTGTTCTTTCCCCCCTGCTGCTTATTTGGCTTGTTCTGGGGAGGAGGCAAGACCCCGCTATTGCTCTTCTGGGGCTGTGGCTTCTTGGGTTGTTCCTGTTCCTGCTCGTCGCCTAGTTCCATTTCATACTTAAACTTGGTGTGCGTGCCCTGAAAGTTCACGGTACTTATGGCGGGCTTTGCGTCACCTGCTTTTGCGGATGCACCCACGCTCGCTACACCAAGAGTTCTCCGTAAGAACTCCTTGGCGCGGTCTGCGTCGGCCGCCTGCTTGCTCTTTGGGGCATCCTCATCGCCATCATCTTCGCCCTTTTCCATCGCCTTGGCGCGGCTCATGTAGCTCTTGACTCTCGCTAGCTCGTGTTTCACGGGGTGTGCGTCGGTGTCCACTCCGATGGTCTTGAGGTACGAGTACAACGCCGATATGAGCACATAGGCGTAGTTGTTCAACGTCAGGATGCGTTCCTGTGGCGTGGTGCACTTGGCGAGGTGCTCGTCGAGTGATTGCGCTAGGAGCAGCGGGAGTGACAACTCAAATTGCGTGATCGACTGGTGGAGTGCCGCGATAAAGGGCAGGACGTTGTTGGTAGTATCCATGGTGGTCTGCAAAGGGAAGATCTGTTCCGTTCACTGGTTCTTTTTCTGCGCTGCTTTTTTTCCTCTCCTCGATGCTCATCTAGGTAACATTATCTCACCACCACCAGAACCACTCTACACGCCATGGCGAGACCCAACAGAGATATCCTTACTGGGGGCAAGAAGTATGCCCAGAAGCAGGCGAAGAGGCACCGCGTAGAGGAGGTGGTGTTTGACAAGGAGTCGCGACAGGAGTACTTGACGGGGTTCCACAAGCGCAAGTTGCAGAGACAGAAGAAGGCGCAGGAGTACAACAAGGAGCAGGAGCGGTTGGCGCGCATCCAGGAGCGCAAGAAGATGCGGGACGAGCGGAAGCAGGACTTGCAAGACCAGTTGGAGCAGTTCAACAAGACGGTGAAGGAGATCACCGAGTTTTCCAACCCTGGTGCAGGTGGTGAGGATGAGGAGGACAAAGAGTGGTCTGGATTTGACAAGGAGGGAGGTGGGGATGAAGAGGACGACGACGATGGTGATAATTACGAGGATGGACGGGAACCGGAGGGTTCCCAGCCAAAGGGGATTCTCCGCCACAAGGAGGTGTACCAGGCGGACCCCAGCAATTTCTCCGGCGCGATAATAGACACCGAGACCACGGTTGAGGTCGAGTCGCTAGATAACCCCCACATCATGGAGGTGCAAGAGGCCAGTTTGGAGGCCATTGCTCGCATCAATAACGTGCAGTTAGACAAGGCCGAAGAGGTATTGAAAAAGTCGGTGCAGCGGGCCAAGATGCACGCGGTGCTTTCGGGTGTGGCGCTGGTGAAGAAGCAGTCCAAGAAGAAGTTCCGGTACTTGAGCAAGGCCGAGAGACGGGACAATACCCGGAAGGAGCGTATGAAGGGCAAGATGAAGGGGAAAAAGTGAGTCAGTGTGAGGCAGCGGTATAGTGAGCATAGCCAAAGCAGCAACATGCGCAATATGGGCAGGGCTTGTTGGGAGCCCAGTTTTCCCTTGGCCGGGTAATTCTCTCGTGTTCTCTTTTGCTGGCGATGGCGGCTTCAAAAAGGTGGAAAAATTTTTACCAGAAAAACTCCGCCTGAACAACACAGTATCCACCACCACAACAAAAGCAACCACAAGTAGCCAACTTGCAAATGTATGTGTTTCTCCAACCACCCCGGTATTCCTTCTCGCTGACCAATTTCTATGATGACAAAGATGTCGCCCCAAACGGAGGATCCTTTTCAGGACTATGACCGATTCGATTTAAGCCAAACACTGAAAATTCTGATACGAAATGCTGCCAAGCAAGAAGAAACCTTTATCTTTCACTGGCGCGTGTTTACTAACCGTTTGCGACAGAGTTCATATAGGATACATATGGAATACAATCCTGTTGTCTGAACCTCTCGCTTCTCACCCGAAGCATTCCCTTTGCTCTGTGGACTTTCCCTTGTAGACGAGACCCGTGTGTGGCACATCCCCTGCCCCTCCTACCGCTTCAAGTTTATGCGCTTAGCATGGCTCGCTTTTCCTTCAAAACGCCCGGCTTATGATGTTCTTTTCCATGCTAATCATGAATAACCCAATGATTACAATCTTTTTACCAAATCGTGTCTTCTTGGAAAAACCAAGAGCGCGTCTGAAGCCTTGTTTTGAAAAAAAAGCCTGTACCAATGCTGGGAACATAAGCCCGAACGGGAGGCGTGTGTAGCACACAGCTTTCTGGCCTGTCTCTGGCCTGTCTCTGGTCTCTCCCCTTTCTTCTCTGTGTGGCACTCACACGGCTTGGCAACGTGCTAGGTCTCGCACACACAGGCCCGCCGTTTGCGCTGAAAAAAGTATAAACAGACACGCCAGCGTTTCAGTGTGATTGTGCAAGAAAACTCAGCAACAGGAACAACCCCAGCAAACTTTCTTAGTCCCCTTCATCCTAACCATGGACGACCATCCCGGCGAGTTGGAGCAGCAGCTACTATTTGACGACTTTATCCCCATCCCGTTCCGGGTCCTCCTCCTCGTCCAGCTTGGTCTTTTTCTCTGGTTTGCGCTCAACGTCATACTATACAACCTCACCTCGCTCAATGTCCTTCGTTTGCTCAACCTTTCCTATGTTTCACACAACTACGTCCAGTTGGACGGCCGTGCGTCGTCAGCGGGCGAGCTTGCCACCACCTTGCCTGCAGAGTGGAGTGAGAATGGGCGGTTGACGGGCGGGATATGGAACACCTTCAAGGCGGTGGGGCTTGTCAACATCGCCTGCTGGATCGCATTTAAACTTATGCAGACCAAGAGCACGTTGGAGCTGCTCGCCTTGGCTATCCCCGTTGTGGCTTTCGGCCACTTATTCTACCGCATCGTCTGGACAGGGAACTCTGGTGGCGGTGGTGGTGGCAACGGCACCGCTGCTGGCGTTCGTGTCCGCACCACCATTGCACGCGTCGTGCAAGGCAAGATCAACTCGGCCACCATGCGCACCAATGATATCTTGCTCAGCGATAGCTTGGTTTCGTACGCCAAGGTTCTCAACGACTTTAGCTTGTTTGTGTGGAGTTACTATGTCACTGATGCCACCTACAACTACCAGCTCGAATTTCTCATCTTATGCGTGCCCATCCTCATCCGCATCAAGCAGTGCTGGTTCGAGCACCAGCTCACAGGGAGCAAGCAGCACCTCCTCAACTTGACGAAATACGCCACCGGGTTTGGGCCCTTAGTGGTGAACGTGCTCATCAAGCGCACATTGCTCAACTCGAGTGCCGAGGAGCGGCAGGATGCGGCGTTGCTAACGGCGTTGAACCGGTTGAACGCGTGGTGGTACGTGGCACTGGCCCTCAACTCCACCTACTCGTTTGTGTGGGACATCAAGATGGACTGGGGGTTGGAGTTGTTTGATGGGTTGTTCAACGCCAATGTCACGCGGTTCACAGTGTTGCGCAAGCAGCGCGCGTACCCGCCAGTCGTCTACTACTTTGCCATTGCTGCCGACTTTGTGCTCCGTTTCCTCTGGGTGTTGAAGTTGTTTATCATCAACGAGGAGTTGCAGCACAAACAGATCCACTTTTGGCATGTGTTTTCCACCTTTTTGTTTGGCTACGACGCGTACTCGTTCGGGTACGTTGTGATCGAGGTGTTGGAAATCAGCCGGCGCTGGCTCTGGTGTTTCCTCAAGCTTGACTCCGACTGGCAGAAACTCCAGTGGGAAGAGGTGCTGGCGGACGATATCGAGTTGAAGGAGACGGGCCCCCACCAATCATAACAGTAGTGCAGGATGAAAAAAAGATGGAATACGCATGTTGTTGCCATTTATAGAATACTATACACCAGATACTACTGAGATCATCCCTGTCGTGAACTCTGCTCCTCTGCCTTACTGCTCCTCTGCTTCT
The DNA here is from genome assembly GCA_002094185.1 of Zhuliangozyma boniae. Taxonomy (NCBI): domain Eukaryota; kingdom Fungi; phylum Ascomycota; class Pichiomycetes; order Serinales; family Debaryomycetaceae; genus Zhuliangozyma; species Zhuliangozyma boniae. Next base: position 71,964 of record MXQC01000022.1, read on the forward strand.
CCTCAGCTGCTCTTTTCTCTGTTGTTGTCTAACCACGACTCGGCGGCGTTTCTCCACGCCAAGTCGGCCTTGGGGTTCAACCGGTTTTCCGAAAGGTACTTATACTTCAAGGGAGATTTGATGGCAACGTAGATCACTACCACAGAGCCCATCATACCCCAGGTCCAGAGGTTGATTGGTGGTGCATGGCCGGCCATTGTGTGTGTTATCTATCTGGTGGTGGTCGGTTGGTGATACTGCTCTGTTTTGCTCTTTTTTTCTTGCGCTGCTTTTTTCTACTTCCATTTGGTTGGTCAAAAAGAGACTGGCAACCACACACGACCCATGGGAATATACGGTGAAGAAGGTGGTGCAAGGGTGGTGGGTGTGTGGAGGCCGTGGATGCTGGTGGGCAATGACGGGCGTGTGCCTCTCATGGTAGTACTCCTTCCTCCTTGTTGCTGGGGCCTCGCTGATGTTCGGTCTTGCCCATCTTTCGTTGGATCCCTCTAACAGTACCCATGGGCAAAATGCTGAACCTGCGAGCAAGAAAGATACCCCGGTCCCTGTATCAGAGAAATATACAGCTCAACACATACACCTGACCTTGCACTCCTTTCCTTCTCCAGCCTGCTGATACCCCCATTTGCTATCTTCTCCACCCTCACGTGACTGTTGCTTATGTAATATACTTTTTCCTGCTTTTTTTCTCTCTCACGCTTCTGTTGATCAAAAAATTTTCAAACAGAAGCAGGCCTATATTAGCAACAGCACACCACAGTGGCACCATGTTAAGAAGAGTGATACACCAGCGGCCGCTTGTGGTCAGTGTCAGAAGGTACGTCTCCAGCGTGCGCCACTACCATATCACCAAGCCGTACGAGCACCTTGAGACGACGTACGACAGGATCAATGACTACGCTTCGTACAAGCACAACATCTTCACGCACAGGTTGCCCGAGTCGTCGGCGCAGCAGTCGCCGCCGTTGGTGGCGTTGCACCTGCGGTTGAGCTTGCCTGAGAAGTTCACGTTGTCGACGTTGTCGCAGTGCCTCAATTTGTACAAGTACGAGGACGGGTTGGCCAACAACTTTGGCTTGAACACGTTGGGCCAGTCGCTCTTGAGCTACTACGTGGCCGAGCACTTATTGGTGCAGTACCCGCGCTTGCCTATGGCCATCCACAATGCCGCTGTCAACAGTTTGATGGGTGCCGCCGTGTTGGCAGAGTTGGGCCAGTCGTGGGGCATTGAGGTGGACGAGGTGTCCAAGATTGACCGGTTTTTGGGCCAGGAGTCAGAATTTTTAAAGTACGGCCGGTTGCGATTCCTCTCGGACGAGAGCAAGAACGCGCCTAAGGAAGCTGGGGTGCGCGAAGTTAGCGGACGGGGCAACTTGGACCAGGCCGAAAAGGCGTACGCGTCGGCGGTACGGGCAATCGTGGGCGGTATATACACACACTGTGGCGAAGCCAGCGCCAAGAAGTTTATTGCGGCACACATCTTGAACAGAAAGGTGCCCTTGGAAGAGATGTTTGAGTTCAACAGACCCACGGCCGAGTTGATCCGGTTGTGCGACAAGTTGGGTTTTGAGGAGCCCGTGAGCTTGCGGTTGATTGCCGAGACGGGGCGGATGTCGGCCAGCCCGCAGTACTTGGCGGGCGCGTTTGTGGGCGCCGAGAAGTTAGGCGAGGGCATCGGCGGCTCGTTGAAAGAGGCGCAGACACGCGCCGTGGTCAACTCGTTGTTGGGCTACTATTTGTACTCGCCCATCACCGCCGAGGGCGACCATATCAAGAAGCCCAGCGAGAGTGACTACAAGTTTGAGGGCATTATCGACATTGGTGATGTTGCTGTATGAGGGAGCTGGGGGAGGGGGGGCAGAGTCGCTGTTTAATTTGTACATAGACTAAGAAACAGTAGCATATTGAAAGGGGTAAGAAGAGAAGGGATGGAGCAGAATTGTCGCTGTCTGTGTCCTTCACAAGTAATTGGTTTTATTCGCGCAGGGTTATTACACATGGCACGGTTCTCCACAGATTTTGGAGGTGTGCCTTTTACTTGGCGCAAGCACCGTTGACGGCACCGTTGGAAGACGCGGTGTCGAGCTTGTGGTAGCACCTGACCTGGGCAGGGACGTCGTCCATGTCCTTCAACTTCAACTTGGCGTCCTGCTGCTTCTGCACGTCCAACACGCACGAGTACTTGGTGGCATCGGAGGAGCAGTTGTTGGCGGCATTGTACTCAATGAAGTCGTAGCCGCACTGCGACGTCTCCAAGTCAAAGTCGGCGTTGAAGCACTGGTTGTCGCTGGCGTCCTCGATGGCTCTGGCAAACAACTTTCTCGTGCTTTCCTGCTCATACGCAGAGTTGTCATAGTCGTACTTGTACTTGCCGGTATTTGTGGTCTCATGGGTGTGCAAGTTGACTCTGATAATCTCGCCGTTCTTGTGCACAGTGTTGACCACGTCGTAGTGCTTGGAGCTGTCCTTCTTACCGACCTCCTTCAAGTGCGCAAGGACAAGGTCGGTGGGGGGTAAGATGGCATAGCCCTCGACGTCGTGGAGCAAGTTGAGGGCCGAGACCGAGGATACGGCCAAGGCCAAGGTGGCAAGGATGTTCAACGAAACCATGGTATGAAAGGGGGTGGTACTTGGTGTTGCTGGGTACAATGGGGGTTCAGAAAACAAAGAAAAGAAGAGCCTCTCCCTGGGCCCAGTACATATATATAGGACGAAAATTTTTGTGAGAAACGGGAGGGGGAGAGGAAAGCAAGATGGAAAAGATAATATTGGATTATTATGTCTGGGACTGCATATAGTGCGGTTATGCAGCGTTTGTTCGGAAATTGGATTCAGCACTTTTTTCTTTTCACCGGGCAGTGGTTCTCTGCTCCCATTGGCTCAAACGCTGGCGTGCGGGTGAACTGTAGCGAGGCTTTAACAAAAATGGAATGGTTACGCAACTTGCTTTCTTGCTTTCTGGGATGAGCTAGCCTGTTGGCGGACAGGACGAGCAGAGGAGGACGTCAGTTGTTCTTGGAAAGATGGACCGGCTCTCTTTTCATTGGCGCCAAGACGCAGGCGGAAAGGGGAACAGGGGCGTAAGAGGACGGGGGGAGGGGGCGACGATGGGATTGGAAAAGAATACAGCCAACGAGAGAAGAGAATGCTGAACAAAGAGACGGTAAAGCTTAGATGCAACACCGCTTATGATTGCATTGTCTCTTTTGTTGTGCCACTTGGTGCTCTTGTCTGATAGGCTTTATCCCTGGGCCCCATTCCCCCTATTCTTGTGAAAAAAGTCATATGATGGGGGGAAGGGATGTGGGCTGACATAATCTTATATATGTGCAGCCTATCGAATTACGTAGAAGATGTGGATGATCCCTACCAGTAGGGAGAGGTCGGCTGCTCGTATACGCGGCTGCTTCCAAGGTGAGTTTGCTCATGGTTTGTGAATAGGGAGATGGTCGTGCGATGGCAAATTGTCCTGCTCCATGGTTTGGCAGACAGTACAGACTATATGCTCTGATTAAGGAACAGACGAAGGTCTTGTTGCAGAAGGAGTAGTGGGCAGCATGTGTCTTGCCGATGGTAGTTCCCCCAACATTACTACCATGAAACACTTTTCCCTGGTTTTCGAGCGAATATCACGTGAAATGGAGCCAGATTATCCAGAAGCAAGGACTTCCACTTGTCTGGCACTTCTAACCCTCAGTCAGCGCCTACCACCATCACCAACCACTCATACCATCTCCTTCCGCCCCCACTGTTTCCTTGAAACCCCTTCCTATCCACACCCCCAATATTTTCTTTCTCTCTTTTTGACTCTGGTAATGACCACACCAAGAAAAAAATGAGTGCAATGAGAAGAGGAGAAAAAAAATAGCCTTACTATCGCAGTCAGCCATCTCATCTGGACTTTTCATCCACCACAGCATCCATTACCACCACACCACCACTACCTCCATCACCACACTTCTCCCTTATCCTTCACCATGTCATTGAAAATTCTTGTTATCGGCAATGGTGGCAGAGAGCACGCCATTGTGTGGAAGTTGGTGCAGTCCGCCAGCGTCCAGCACATCTACGTGGCTCCAGGCAACGGCGGTACCTCCACCATCTCGCCTAAGGTGTCGAACGTGCCCATCTCGAGCTCGCCCAAGGACTTTGACAAATTGCAGCAGTTTGCTGTTGAGAAGAAGATTAACTTAGTGGTACCCGGCCCCGAGCAGCCCTTGGTCGATGGCATCTCCACCGTGTTCACTAAGGTCGGCATTCCCGTGTTTGGCCCTAGCGCCCGCGCCGCAACCATGGAGGGTAGCAAGGCATTCTCCAAAGAGTTTATGGATAGACACGCCATCCCCACCGCTAAGTTCAAGAACTTCACGAGTGTTGACGACGCCAAGAAGCACATTGAGGAAGTGGACTACAAGATTGTGTTGAAGGCCGACGGCATTGCCGCCGGCAAGGGCGTGCTCATACCCGAGACCAAGGAGCACGCACTCGCGGGTCTCCACGAGATTATGGTTGACAAGCAATTTGGCGACGCTGGCGACGAGATTGTCATTGAAGAGTTTCTCGAGGGCGACGAGTTGAGTATCTTGACCATCACCGACGGGTACTCGTTCTACAACTTGCCTGCAGCGCAGGACCACAAGCGTGTGGGTGATGGCGACCAGGGGTTGAACACGGGCGGTATGGGCGCGTACGCGCCCGCCCCCATTGCCACCCCCGAGGTGTTGAAGCGCATCGACGCTGAGATCATCAAGCCCACCATTGACGGGATGAGAAAGGACGGGTTCCCCATGTGTGGCGTGTTGTTCACGGGTATCATGTTGACCCCACAGGGCGTGCCCAAGGTGCTCGAGTACAATGTGCGGTTTGGGGACCCCGAGACCCAGACGGTGTTGCCGTTGTTGGACACAGACTTGGCCGAGGTCATGCTTGCTGCCGCTGAGCACCGGTTGGACTCAGTCGCCATCAAGACCAAGCTGTTGTTCTCCACCACCGTGGTGATGGCTGCTGGCGGGTATCCCGAGGCTTACGCCAAAGGCGACGAGATAACCATCACCAAGCCAAAGACAGGCGACACGTTTATCTTCCACGCAGGCACGGCTGAGAAGGACGGCAAGATTGTCACCGCGGGCGGGCGGGTGATTGCTGCCACCGCCATTGCCAAAACGCTTCGCGAGTCGGTCGACAAGGCGTACGCCGGGGTCGACCTCGTGCAATTTACGAGAAAGTACAACCGCAAGGATATTGCCCACCGCGCCTTCCGCGATGCTGACAGAGCCACCACCCCCAAATCTGTTGGCGGCGTGACCTACGCCGAGGCGGGTGTGTCCGTCGACAACGGCAACTTGTTAGTAGAGCAAATCAAGGCCAAGGTCAAGTCAACGGCGCGCCCTGGCGCCGACTCCGACATTGGCGGATTCGGCGGGTTGTTTGACTTGAAGCGCGCGGGATACGACACCGAGGACACTTTGCTCGTGGCCGCCACCGACGGTGTGGGCACCAAGCTCAGAATCGCCCAGATCATGGATATCCACGACACCGTTGGCATTGACTTGGTGGCCATGAACGTGAACGACTTGGTGGTGCAGGGCGCCGAGCCCTTGATCTTTTTGGACTACTTTGCTACCGGCAAGTTGGACATTGCCGTTGCTGCCAAGTTTGTCAGCGGCGTGGCCGATGGGTGCATTCAGGCCGGGTGCGCGCTTGTGGGCGGCGAAACGTCGGAGATGCCCGGGATGTACGACGAGGGCCACTATGACACCAACGGGACCGCCGTGGGCGCCGTGCTCAAGTCCAAGATCTTGCCTCGCGTGAACTCCATGCGCGCCGGCAACGTATTGATTGGGTTGCGGTCTGATGGCATCCACTCCAACGGGTTCTCTCTCGTGCGCAAGATCATCGAGATCAGCGAGTTTGAGTACACTTCGGCGGCGCCCTGGTGCCAGTCGGGCAAAACCATTGGCGAGGAGGTGTTGGTGCCCACCAAGATCTACGTCAAACAATTGTTGTCGTCGATCAGCCAGGACTTGTTGTTGGGGTTGGCGCACATCACGGGTGGCGGGTTGGTAGAGAACATCCCCCGCGCGTTACCCAGGCACTTGCAGGCGCAGGTGGACATTAGCAAGTGGGATGTACCCGCCATCTTCAAGTGGTTTGGCCAGCAGGGCAAGGTGCCCTATGACGACATTCTCAAAACGTTCAACTTGGGCGTGGGTATGGTGTTGATCGTGGAGCAGGAAAACGTCAATAAGGTGTTGGCCAACCTCGAGAAGGCGGGCGAGCACGGCGCCATCGTCATCGGGTCGTTGGTTGAAAGAAAAGAGGGCCAGCCCGGTTGTGTTGTGGACAACATCGACGGGTTGTACTAAGAGAAGGGGAGAGGAGAGACGGGTGCCATCACCGTACAGCGGTTAGATTGCGTATATGAGAGAGATTGTTTTAACTGAATGTTTGCTTATATGATAAACCACGTGAGACCTGTTCCTTAAGTCCACGCTCGTGTTTTGCTCACGCGTATGTTTGCCGTGTTGGGGAGTCGCATACGGGAGGCTGGTCACATGTTATGGCGCGAACTAATTGCGTCTTTCCTTGTTGCTGCCCCTCTCTTATTTTTTTCTCTTGTTAAAGTGCAGGTGCGGAGCGGGACGGCATGGGACAGAATGTGGCTAATAACGAGAAGGGGAGGGATGCAGACGAAAGTGGTGGAGATACAGCTGGTGTTTGGAGATACGGGTTGGCAAGTAGAGGTATAGGCCCTGCTTACTTATCTGCCTCCCCCCCATATTATATTTCCGTCCCTGCGGACTTTGGATTAGTTATCTGGAACTCACACCCCCTGCCGCTTCCCTCGCGAAATGCGCAATGCAAACTTGCTTCATTGCTTACTAATATCTCTCCAGAAGTATATCTGCTCTGCTTACTGCCCCTGTTCTGCTGCCTACCAGCAGTCAGCCGAAGCAGCTCTTCTTCAAGATCGAACCACCCTATACCTCTCCCCCCTCCTCCACACGTACACAACACTCGGGTAACACTACCAAAAACGAGCGCCAGAGATAGAGAATCAGACGCCACACCTTGTGCTCCTGATGAACTTTATTGTCCCTAATTAATTAATCGGTTCACATTTTTCCCGCCCCAAAAACAGCTACAAGGCGACAGAGCAGAGTTTTTCTCTTTCCTTCTCGTTGCTGGTATTCTCTTCAACGGCTGTAAAGCGCATCTATTCTTTTTTTAGGCTCCACCATACATTAGCAGTATCAACCACACCGACCAGTCACGCCACCAGGCACACGCTCGCCACTGTCCCATCACCGTTTCCCGCCCAAACCCGTTTCCTTACTGTTCCGCACCGTTCCTGCACCGTTGCGTTATAGCTATTGCCTAGTTCCAGCTCCATCACAGCACCCACAACCGAGTCCCTTTTAGTACAGCAACACCACCGCTGCCCTTTTGCATTACATCCACCATGGGTCTCCTCTCCTTGGGAACTCCCTTGGACTGGCACGAGTCCAAGAAGTTCAACAACCACGTGCGCGACAACGGTATCACCCAGTTGATCAATATCTTCAAGCAGCACAGCCGCCGCAGTAACGACAAGTTCCTCTGGGGCGATGAGGTCGAGTACATGATGGTCGACATTGACGGCAGTGCCCACACCGCCAAGTTGGCCATTGACAGAGACCATATTTTGGACGACTTGAACGACGAGAACAAGAGCTTGCACAAGTCGGTGGACAACAATATCTTGTTCCACCCGGAGTACGGCCGGTTTATGCTTGAGGGCACACCCGGCCGCCCTTATAACGGCGACCTCTTGGACGACTATGTGTATGCCGAGGACAATATGGTGTTGCGGAGAAAGGTGAGCGAGAGCGAGTTGCCGCCGCATATCAAGCCGTTGACCATCACCGCGTTCCCGCGCATGGGCTGTGCCGATTTCACGTCGCCGCCCGCAAAACCCATTGGCCCCGCATCACAGTCGTTATTCTTGCCCGACGAGATCATCAACCGCCACGTGCGGTTTCCCACGTTGACGGCCAACATCCGCAAGCGCCGCGGGCACAAGGTGGCCATCAACTTGCCCATCTACCCCGATAAGAACACCAAGTTGCTCGACGACTCCATTCCGCAGCACCGTGATTTGTTTGCCAGTGACCGTGAGCCTCTTATTGGCGCATCGAAACCGGGCCACGTGTACATGGACTCGATGGGCTTTGGCATGGGCGCGTCGTGCTTGCAGATCACCATGCAGACGCGGGATATTAGCGAGGCGCGGTACTTGTACGACGCATTGGTGCCGCTTGCACCCATAATGTTAGCGCTCTCGGCCGCCGCGCCCATCTTTAAGGGGTTCTTGGTGGACCAAGACGTAAGATGGAACGTCGTCTCTGGTGCTGTTGATGACCGCACATTTGTCGAGCGCGGGGTAGAACCGTATCCAGGGTATCACCTCTTTGGCGGGTTGGACATTGACGCCAGGGCGCACTTAAACGTCAACAAACACCACGTGAACCAGTTTGGTGACTTTGACGACTTGTACACGCGTGACGGCAAGCCCATCCAGCGCGTGCCCAAGTCGCGCTACGACTCCGTTGACAACTACTTGAGCGACCTGAACTACGAGACGGCTTACTATAAGCCGGGGTACAACGACTTGCACGCACCCATCAACAAGCAGGTGTACGACAGGTTGTTGACGCAGCCCGAGTTTGATTCCGGCTTGGCTAATCATTTCGCGCACTTGTTTATCCGCGACCCCTTGGTGTTGTTTAGCGAGCGCATCGACCAGGACAACGAGTTGGAGAACGACCACTTTGAGAACATCCAGTCGACCAACTGGCAGACGTTGCGGTTCAAGCCGCCAGCGTTGTATGAACAGAACGAGGACTTGGCGACGAAACCCGGATGGCGCGTCGAGTTCCGGCCCATGGAAATCCAGTTGACGGATTTCGAAAACGCTGCGTACTCGACGTTCTTGTGCTTGCTTTCGAAAGCCATCCTCAAGTTCAAGCCCAACCTCTACATTCCTTTGTCGAAGGTGGAGTTGAACATGAAGTTGGCGCACAACGTGGACGCCGTCTTGGGTGAGAAGTTCTGGTTCCGGTCTTTTGACGCGTGGAACTTGGACCAGTACGATTTCGAGGGCTACGACTTTTCGTGGTTTGACCGGTACATCAATGAGGGTAACGACGACTTGAATGGGGAGGTTTACCTTAATGGGTATAAGAATGGCAACGGCAGTGGAAACCACGGGCACAGAAGTCACGTCCACAACAATAGCAACAACAATAGCAGTGTCAATGGCCACAACAACGGTGGTCTGGCGAATGGCCTAGTAGAGCCACAAGGGTGTCTGGGCAAGACTGTGGAGGACTTCAACGACGTGGACGACAATGGCGTTGACCAGAGGTACACCGTGTGCGAGTTGATCAACGGCAGCGGCAGCTTCCCCGGGCTCGTGCAGATCATCATCAAGCTCATTGCCACCGAGTTGGTGCCCAAAGACCGCAAGCACTGTGAGAGTGTGCGTGTGGCCCAGCAGCTTCTACGTATTAAGCACTACTTGTTGCTTGTGGCGCATCGCGCGCGCGGCGACATACCCACCACTGCCCACTGGATTAGGGACAAGGTGTTGCTGAACCCAGGGTACCAGCAGGACTCGAAGGTGAGCCAGAAGGTAAACTACGAGTTGATTGCCGATATGGTGAAGGTGACGGACTTGGACGACAAGGAGTTGTTGACATCCTTGCTCGGCGAGACTCTCGCCAAGTACGTGTCACCGTGATGTGGGCTGCTTGTGGCTGCTACAGTGATTCTTTATATAGTATAGAAGAGACATTGCGACGTTTAGCTTAACACCGTGGATAGGAGAAGAAGAAAGGTGCACTGGAAGACAGCCAAAAACCACAAAAAACTTTGCAACCCACCAACACACCACCACATCTTGTCATCATGACGTTGTTGCCACTGGCACAGCCTATTAGGCTCGACCTCACCGAGTCATTCTCGCTCCAGTCCTTTGGTGGTACCATTTCTTGTCCTAGTCCCCTTGGTGAGGCGCCCCTGTCGGAGTGTGAGGACAAGGAGGCAAAGGCAAAAATGTACTGCACGTTACGGGACCACTACAACAACGGCGACCTTGTGGCCATCACGTTCGAGTTACCCCGGCTTGCGCAGTTTGCCACGGTGCCACCCATCTTCAACTTGATTATCGGGTGCACCATGTTCCGGTTGCGGCGGTACAGCTCGGGATTCCGCGAGATTGCCTATGCCATCGCCATGGTTGATAACGAGACGGCGCGGAAACAGTACCTCCAGATTTTAGCGGTGGCAGTGGCCGAGCTTGGCCACAGCGAGGACGCGATGGGGTGCTTGGGCGAGATGATGGACATTTCGCGCCGCAATCTCGTTACCGCCCAAGACTACCACGCCATGAACATCGACGTGTTGAAAGTAGAGGGTGCGATCCAGCACGTGTTGGAGCAGGCGACTGGGAGGTATGTCACATCAGGGGAGAACTGTTTTTGATGATTGTACTGACCTAGCGCTGTTGCAGTGTCCCTCCTGCCAAGCCATTTGACGATCAGGTTGCGGAGCTCAACGCGATGAATCGGAACTTCCCCCACTCGTTGTTTATCGGCAAGTGCCAGTTCATTCTCGACCGGATCAAGTCGGCTGAGAGTGTGTTGGACAGGTGGGGCAAGGAGAAGAAGCCGGGGAAGCACCACGCGTTGAAGCCGCTCGTGGACGCCATCTGTGTGTTTGGGCCCGATATTGCCTACTACTCCATGCTCAGACTCGAGCCCCTACTCAACCAGTACTTTGGACACTTGGAGGTGGTTAGCGGTGCGGCTGTTGGTGCTGATGTGGGTACGGGTGCCGGCACCATCAAGCTGCGGAGTGGCTTTTCCGCATTGTTTGCCAAGACCTCCTTGTCCGTCGCTACCACCACGCAGGCACAGCAGATCCTGTTTGTCAAGGGGTTCATTGCCATGTTGCGACACGAGTACGGAGATGCCGAAAAGTGCTTTGAGGCGAGCCGTGGCCACTTTCGCGACACTCACCGCGACCTGTACGGCAAGCGCGTGTGGACGCTGGCGGGGCTCTTGCAGGTGTTCTGCCAGGCCAAGAAACCAGCAGCCACCAAGAAGGAGTTGGAGGCAGGCGTGCTAGTGGTTTCCGAGAGCGAGTGCGAGGATGTGGCCATGAAGTACTTGGTCACGGCGCACATTCACATGCTGTTGTTCCAGCTCGAAAAGGATACAAGAAGAAAGAAGAGCGGCGTTGCGCCCAAATTGCGGAGGTTAGCGGCGGTTCTGGTCCAGGCGCTCGTGTTAGCGGCGGTAACTAAGCCTGAAGACGACCTCTACTTGCCCGAGATCTACAATCATATTCTCGACACGTTGGCGTTGGCGGACATGGGCAGCGACACCACTCTGGGGGCTCACACGCTCTACTTCTTTTTCCAGGTACGCAACTACTTTGCCCTTGTGGTGGACTACAACTACCTTTACCTCCCCGGAGAGGTCAGCGACTGGTGCATGCCCGAGGGGAGTGTTGCGGCGCAGTTGCACGAAAGTCGTCAGATGGCAGAACAACGTGGTGGTGGCGGTGGTGGTGGCGTCAAGTTGGCTCAAGACGCACTTGTGGCCTTTTGGTTCAGCGCCTACCGGGAGCACCATGCCAAAGTGCCTGCGTTTATCTGCGAGGTATCTCGCAGAATGTACGGTGATTGCTAGGAGAGAAGCATAACGCTTTGCACCCAGTGGAGAAGGCAGTTACAGGTTTGAGTGTTGATGGTGGCTATTGTACATGTGCACGACCATGCCTCCTAACACGGAAACGTGAATCTAGAATAAAAAAAATTTCTACTCTCTTTCTCCTTAGAGGCCAAGCTCCTTTGTTGTAGTTTCCAATTTCAGCTAAAAGAGACAAGCCGAGAATCAGGTGGACAAAAAAAGAAGAAACAGGCAACCAGAGCAAAAACAGAGAATTAGCTGACGCGGAACGAAAAACAAAGTTGCAGAAAAATCGTTGCCTCTACCAACTGACTCCGCCCGAGAACCCACAGCAACAGCACCAGCAGAAGCAATAGCACTAGAGCACCCCTCACACCACCGGGATCATTGCTGGAATTGCCACTACTGTTCCATAGCCTCTTAAAGTTTCCACTCACTACGTAAAAGCGTACTTACATCCCCCGACAAACACGCCAGAGTTTTGCCCGCCAGCACTCCACCCGCCTGTTTCCCACCCACCTTTCGTTTACCATGGGACTTTTTGACAATTTAAAGGCGTTTGTCCACTCCATCACCACAGACGACCACTACGCGTCGTACGACTCGCCATATAGGAATTCCAACGAGCCTGCGCAGCACGCCAACGGCTCCGCCGCACGCCTCAACGAGCTCAACAACTCGACCCGCTCGTCACTCGCCGAGAACGGGCCCAGCAACCCTGCAGGCGGTACTGGGCGCGTCGGGTACAGGCCCGGTCTTAGGTCGCAGCAGGACTTGCCCTTGCAGAGCTTTGAGAACGGGTTGCCCCCCTTGCCTAGCATAGACTCGCTCTGGGACAGGATCGAGCGGTGGATCGAGGAGGAGTACCCCGAGTTGGATGACGCGTTGAACGACGGCGTCACTAGCGCCGACTTGAACGAGTTTGAGAACGATTTGGGCTTGGGTGCGTTACCCGACGACTTGCGCGAGTTTTACAAGCGCCATGACGGCCAGTTGCGCGGCGGCAAGCCCACGGGGTTGATCATGGGGTTGGTGTTGCTCGACTTGGAGGGTATTATCGAGGAGATTGCTGTGTGGAGCAAGGTGGCCGAGCGCTTGCAGCAGCAGCAGTACTTGTTGCAGCACAGCAACGCTAACAAGGAGGGCCCCAGCACCAGCCACGCGCACCAACAACAACAACAGCAGCCAATCAACAACTCATTCATTGCCCACCAGAGGTCTATTCCGCCCAACACGATCCAGCCCTTTTACTTCCACAAGGGGTGGGTCATTTTGTTGAAGGACAACATTGGCAATCAGGTAGCCATCGACTTGAACCCCGGTCCCAGTGGCCAGTGGGGCCAGGTGATTTTGTTTGGCCGCGACTTTGACACCAAGTTGGTGGTGGCCAGCAGTTTTCAGGAGTTCTTGTTTGGTTTTGTCAGCGACTTAGAACAGGGCAACTACCAGATCGACTCGAGCGAGTACCAGGAGCAATTGGGCTTTTTGTCGAATGACCGCAATGGCGACTACATGGTGGGCGACGAGGAAGAGGATCAGGGCGAGTTGAGCTACTTTGACAAAGACAACCAGGAGTTTGGCGGCACGATAAAGGGTCGGTTGTCATACATTGAGGTGTTGAAGAAACGGGCATTGAAGAAGGCCGGGCTCGCGGAAGACTTTGACACGGCGTTCACTCCCCAGAAGCCCACCAACGTTGCTGCTGTCAACAAGGGCAAGAGCGGGAGCGGCACGCCGATCTTGAGTCAGAGCAAAAACAACAGCGTGTCGAACTTAAAGACCACGGTTGCGAATGCGAGAAAGACACCTGTCCCTAGCCCCTTGGCTAGTGCCGATGTGCAGTCGAGCTTGTTCACGATCCCCAAGGAGACCATAATTGACCAAAAGAAGAGCAAAATGAAGGAAGAAGATCCAGCCGTGCCAGTAAAGGAGGTAAGGGAGGAAGTTCCTGAAGAGGAGAAGGAGGAGATTGCTGTCACCAAGGATATCGACACTACTTCTCCCGAGACGTCAGAAGAAAAGGCGGTTCCTGCTGCTGACGAAACCGTGGAGTCAGAAGATGCTCAGGAGAAGCCCAAGCCTTTGACCAAGTCTCAGAAGAAGCAGAATAAGAACGCCAAGAAGCAGCAAAAGAAGGAGGTGGCTGATGAAGCTGATGAAGCTAATGAAGCCGACGAAGCCGAGGAGGCGGCTGATAAGCTTAAAGAGGTTGAGTTGTAGATCACATGTACAGTTTGTCTTTAACGAAATTCACATCATTTATTCGCATATTGGGGGAACAAACACAGAAGCGCGCGGAGACAAAACAATGTGACAGCCAGACAGCATAACGGAACCACAACGCAACAGAACCGCAGCGCCCTATAATGAACACATCTGGCTACTGGGACCAGTCGAGTGTTAACAACCAGGCAGATCCGGTAGACGTGCCCGGTGGGACCCCTCCCTTGGCGCGTACGCGGCAGTACCAGTACTCCCCGCCCCAGCACGAGGTGCAGCTCCAGGAGCACCTCTCGAACGACGAAATCCGCGACACTCTCATATCCTCCACGTCCGAGGGCCATCACTTAATGCAATCGATACTTGATGACGATGATGATGACGACGACGTGGACATATTGGGAAGCATGCAAAGGCTGGTGCACGAACAGGGACAGAGCCATACCCTGGCACAGAGCCATACTTACGATCACGATACCCTGGCGCCAGCAGAGGGGAACGAGCCCCAGCCCAGTCTGGAGCAGATCCAGCGCGTGTACTACCTCAAGGGCTTGCAGGAACTAGAAGCGCTCCATTTGTTTGACTTGTCGCCCTTGGCAAACTGGAAGCTCTCGAGCCACAAGCACGGGTTTGGGTTGGAGCAGCTCCGCGACGACTCTCCCGACGCGTACTGGCAGAGTGATGGGAGCAGCGTCGGTCACGCCAACACCAGTGCCTACAATATGGCGACGCTAAACAGCCTGCTCCCGCACCCACATGCCATCACCATCCAGTTCTCCAAGCGCGTGGCGCTCGAGAGGATATCTCTCTTCACCAATTACACCTTGGACGAGAGTTATACGCCGTCCAAGATCCAGATCCTCGCGGGCAACAGCGAGGGCTGGGACTTGATGGATGTGTGCACTGTGAGCCTTCACCAGCCCGTGGGGTGGTCGCACATCATCTTCAACGGGATCGGCGACGACGGGGTGTTGAAGTGCTTTATGGTGAAGTTGCTCATTCTCGCAAACCACCAAGATGGCAAGGACTCGCATGTGCGAGCGATCCGGTGTTTTGGGAAAAAGGCGGCGGGGGCACGCGCGGGGCTCCGGGGGTATGTGGCTGAGACGTCCTCGGCACACTTGCTCCGCGACTTGAGCTTGGCGAGCGGCAGCATGTCGGGAATACTGATTAATCATAGGAATGTGAGCGACATCACCGATAGGGGGGTGGAAGATCACGAGGAACAGGAGCAACAAGAGTACGGGGGAAAGGTGGGGGACAGTGACGGTGCTGAGGGAGAAGAGCTGGAGGAGACACGGCGGATTCTCGAAAATGTCAACAGCGTCATTGGCTTCAACAGCGGGTTTCAGAGCTTGGAATTGCGGAGTATATCGTCGATTAGGTGAGGCCGACAGCAGTAAATATACCCATAGTATACAGGCTATTCTGCGCCACTCTTATCTACTGGTTAATCTTTAACGAAAAGTCAATGACACCGGTGCCCTGGTGGATGGACGAGGTGGAGTAGATGTCGATGTCGTTGCACAAGTAACCCGACAAGTTCTGCAACGTCAAGCCGCCCGAGCACTCCAACAAAAACAACTTGTTGGTGCCCTTGTAGTGCTCCTTCAAGCTCTTGGCCACCTGGCGCAACTCGGCACCCTTGAAATTGTCCAACATGATAACGTCGGCGCCGGCATTAATGGCTTCGCGCGCGTCCTCCTCGGTGCTCACCTCGACCTCGACCTTGACAGCGAACCCGCACACGGAGCGCGCCTTTTGCACCGCCTGGGTGATGCTTCCAGTGCTGGTGATGTGGTTGTCCTTCAACATCACCATCGAACTCAAGTCATACCGGTGGGTGTCGACGCCGCCCACGAGCATGGCGTACTTTTCCACGTGGCGCAACCCGGGAGTGGTCTTTCTAGTACCGGCAATGACACCAGTATACCCACTCTCGTCGGCCAATTTCTTGGTCAAGTACGACTGGGTGGCCACGCCGCTAGAGCGTGCCAACAAGTTCAACGCCGTTCTCTCGGCCAAAAGAATGTTGCTCGCGGCGCCGGCCACGGTCGCCACCACAATCTTGCCATTATGCTTGGCCAACTCGTCCGCGGGAACAAACTCGCCCTCGTGGCGGTGCCACTCCACCTGCAATTTGCACTGCTTAAACACCTCGGCCGCAAACGGCACCCCGCAGATGAGCCCGCTCTGCTTCATGTAGAGCGAGCCGGTTTCCTGCTTGTTGCCGACGACAAAGCCACCAAAATCAAATGAGGGCACGTCCTCGCTCAAGTAGTCGGTGATCTTCTGCTTCCAGTTGCCGCTGACGGGTAAAAGGTTTTCGTAGTGAGAGGCCATGTTGAAAGGAACACTAAGGAATGGTGGTGGTTTCTGGTGGCTGCTCGTTTATGGAGGAGATGAAAAAACTGGTGATAAAAAAGCGCCCTTTATGTGCAAGCGATTTGGGCGGGGCGGATTGGAAAACCTCACACACGTCTCTTCTTTTTTCTCTCACCTGGGCCGGTCCTGAGATATAAACAAACCAATATACGCCATGCCTGTGTGTACAAAAGACACCACCACTGTCTCCAAGAAGGTGCAGTCGCGGTTGGACCTACCACCGAAACAGATTACGTGTTCCTTGTGTCGCATGACGTACACGACACTGGTAGACCACGACAGGGTGCTCCACGCCAAGTACCATGCGGGGTTCGTTAACGGGATGTCGTGGCCGTGGAAGGGCCTGCCGTTGCTGCTGTTCACCCTCACCAGAAGGTCCACCACCAAGGATTTAGGCAAGCTAAAGTCATCAGTGAAGTTGAAAACCGTACACGCAGTTGTCACCGCGGTTGACAAGCGTAACAAGAAGCAGGTGCTGCGCGGCGATGAGCTCCTCGCCATGGTCAACCGCGAGTTAAACGCCAGCGAGGATTCAGGGGAATGGAAGAAGAACGACAAGGAGTCGAGCAAAGCGTACGTGGCGGTTATTGGTGCACGAGTGGTAGCTGTATGCACTACAGACACGTTAGGTGGTGACGAGAGGGAGAAGCAGGAGCCACAAGGCCGCTGGATGGTGCACGCGTCGCAGCAAGTGGTTCCCCGCCAGATCAACGCCAAAGTCAAGATTGGGGTGTCACGCATATGGGTGGCGCAGGGATGGAGGCGGTTCGGCCTTGCAAGACAATTACTCCAAGCTGTGCTCGAGAATAGCATCTACGGTACCGTGCTCTCAAAGCACGAACTTGCATTCAGCCAGCCCAGTTTTGCCGGCGGCATGTTGGCAAAATCCTTCAACGGGGTAAAGCACAAAAGCGGCGAGATTCTAATACCAGTATATACAGAATAAACGAAGGAGGAGCCTTCTCAATTGGTAAACATCTTTTGGCCCCCTGCGGCGTTAACGACCCCTTCGATGTACTCGTAGAGGGTGGCAGTTAGCCCTCCACTCACCAAGATCTTTAGTCCCCGTGGCAACGCGCCCTTGAACATGGCTAGTGGTCCTTGCTCCAAAAACAAGTTGTACGCGGTCTTGAGCGAGTCACGGTAGATGGCTTTCCCATTCTTCGACTGCAAGTGTGTTTTGATCACGTCAAGCGGCTGGGTCACAGCCACCACCGCCACGCTCGACAACAAGTGTATCCCGATCGACTGCACCGCTGTATGCTTGTGCCCGAACCACCCGATCTCCTTGTTCTGCGGGCTGAGGAGCTGGCGCGTAGCGTTGTACATGGACAACCACACCCACGACACGAGCACCTGGCGCGTCACCGTGACAAACGTGCCCGCAGTAAACGCCTTCAACCCCTTTAGACTGTACATCTCCTTCACGGTGCCAAAGAGCGTCAATGACGGGTGCTGGTTGTAGTGCAGCTTCAACGACTCGAGGTGCTTCGACCGCGGCGATTTGCTCCGCGTATACTGGTCAATGATGTCGCTGGAAAAGTACGCGTGGAGGGACACGTACTGCCGCACAAATATTGGCTTCGCCGGCTTGTGGAACTGGTGGTGGTGGTGCTGCGCCACACGGCCGGTGATGTCGTAGCCCAACTTCAAGTCCTTGGTTCGCGCCAACTCGTTGACTAACGACTGGTTCTGGATCATAGTGACCTTGATATTCTCAAACGGGATGATCCACAACGTCTCGATAAACCCGCTCATCATGCCGGCAATGACAATCCGCGGCGCCGTGGTCTTGGTAGTGTCGTGGGAGTCGATGGACATGAATTTGGTGGCCCAGTTGTAGGCGATGAGCCGCGTAGAGTTCTTGAACACGGTTCCCACAACCAAGGCGCTGCCGCCTTTCCAGAGTTGGGCCATCGATGACGGGAAATTGCCGGGGATGTGCCACTTTTGCATGTACTTTAAGTTGTTGATCTGCTGCTGAGTCTTGATAAAGTCAAATGGGTATGTAAAAGTCGCGGTAACGGCGGCCGCCGTGCACCCGGACACAAGCGCTGTTAGCAAGTTGTCACCCTCGGACGACGGTGGTGTGGTGGAGGCCATCGGGTGTGGTGGATATGATGGGCAGAGGATGGAGTTTATTAAGTTGCTCTTTCGTTTGGCGGGTCCCTTTTCTTCTCTCCTCTTTTCTGGCACGTTTTTTGTCCTCACAAGTGTAAACAACCTCTTCCCCACTAGCACCAGCACTAGCACCAGCACAACCTACTCGCCCCAATGAGTGGTTCGCCATTTCCTCACGAACAAAGCAGGTCGCAGCCGATAACACCGTTGCGGAGCAGCAGTTATGGCAGCGTGTCCAGTGACGAGGACGACACGCTCCGCAGCAACGCCTCGCGCCGGTCGTCGCTCCCACCCTCCTTTGCGATACATCTACCGCCCTCGCAGCTCCGTGAAGCTACGCGCTTGCTCACCCAGCCACATCCGAGGAACCGCTCACGACCAGTGACCCCCAATAGAAGACAACAAGAAGCAACACTTTCACCCGCATTTACCCACACACATTCTCAATTCCAGTCGCGCCCGCAATCGCGTCCGCATTCGCGCAGGGCTAGCCATAGGAGGAGTTCCATCGCCGTCACGAAGGACGGACAGAAGGTGTTTACCAGCAACTACGAGGGACCCGTGACCATGGACTACTTGAAGTTCTTTTGCAAGGTAGCGGTGCGGGACCAGCAGAGGGTGGCAGCCGAAGACCCATTCAGGGAGGCACCAAATGACCGCGCGACATACGAAGAGGAAAAGGAAGAGGAAAAGGAAGAGGAAGAAGAAGAAGGCGCGGAACTACGCAAGGACCAAGTTGAATCCCCCGCTGATCTGCTTTACCCACAAATTCCGCATGTCTTTAACGAGTCGTTGGTAATACCCGAGACCGATATGCTCCGCTCGCCGTTTAGAGTGGCGGATTCCACGGTTTCCAAAGAACTCAGACCGTTGTCGTACTTGCAAAAGATCTTGCAGGCCAAGAGCCAGAAGCGGTCTGTGTTTGCCCACGACGCCAACAAGGGCATAATCGTCCCTGATGCTCAATATAGAGCAGATAGGCGTCGCGATGGAGGTCCAGGCGGCTTTGAAATCAAGGATGCGTCACGATTGGTGTCGCCGCCTATGACATGGACGTCTTTTCTCGGGGGCAAGGGTCGCACAAGTCTGCTTGGCACCGGTAGTCCGCTCGCCTCGGACTTAATCCCGTCGGAGGTTTCTGATACGGATGCCAAGGAGAACGAGTGGGGCCCCGACTTTGCCCTTACGGACCAGGACTTTGACAACGACCTCACACTTGAAAGATCGGATCATGATCTCTTTGAAATCACTCCCACGGGCGGCAGTTTGGATGTACTGTCTACAGATGGCGAAGAGGAAGGAGAAGAAGAAGAAGAAGACGCCACGCTTGGGTTGAAGCGACACGAGTTTACCGTGGAAAACGCACACGGCACCGACTTGTTTGACGATGCTTCTGACGAGGAGGATGCTGGGAGTAGGCAGCGTCTTGCACGCCTGTCGTTCTCGCTCCTACCTCTGCTGAAGAAACGCAAGCGCGACTTGGTGGGCGTCGATATCCCCATTAAGGACCTCCGCCACACCGTGCGCACGATCCAGACCCACCACCACGACCGGATGCCGCGCAAGAGAAAGAAGCAGCCGCGCGCAGTGTCGAAACTGGTGCTCGGCACCATCCAGCAAATGTCGAACGTGTTCCTCTACAACTTGGTTGATGACTTGGCGGCGTATGCAGAGCACCGCAACGGCGACGCCATCGACATGCGCGACGTGCTAATATACTTGAAGAGGATCAACTTTGCCGGCAAGGGCGACTCCTCAAACGACATCGACACGATCTCGCAGTTGGCACAAAACTTTTTGCCGTTGGAGTCGTTGATTGAGTTAGACAACGACTTGTACGAGGCGGTCACGAAGTAGAGCTATTGAATAGATATTTACAGGTATGTACAAGCAAGGCATCTGCTTCTTTTAATCCAATTGCTGCCTCTGCAACCCAATCTCCTCCTGGTTGAACCGCACAAGTTTAAACAACTCAAAGATGGCTGTGGGTGTGATGCCCTGGATCCTTCGCGCCTGTCCGATCGTCGTTGGCTGAATCGTGTTCAAGAGCTGGCACACCTCTTCTGACACCTTCAACGTACCTGTGTTG
Organism: Zhuliangozyma boniae; assembly: GCA_002094185.1. Lineage (NCBI taxonomy): Eukaryota > Fungi > Ascomycota > Pichiomycetes > Serinales > Debaryomycetaceae > Zhuliangozyma > Zhuliangozyma boniae. Next base: position 92,514 of record MXQC01000022.1, read on the forward strand.
GTGTAATTATAGTTGGGAGGCAAGAGCAAGTTTTCGTCGGCAGCATACGCCTTCAAGTGTGCGTTCTCTTTCGGCATCCACGGCGCATAATCGCTCTCCACATCAAGCTTGTTAAGCAAGCGCCGCGTGATATTGTCGTAAAAGGCCGGCAAGGGCTGGCCCGTGATGGCGGGCAAGTGCGGGAGCAAGTCGGAAATGGACATGTGCGGGTACGAGAGCAACTTCCACCCATCGCACACGGCTGCCGCCTTGATGTCGTGTGGCTGACCCTTCAATGCTGGAGCCCAGTTGGTGCCCGTCTTGCGGATACTTTGCAAGTGCTCCTTGATCTGGTGGAACTGCTCCGTGTCCCTGCTGAACTGGTCCCATCTTCTGTCGCCCACCACGCCAAGCTCGTGTCCGATCCCAGTCAACCGCACGTCGGCGTTGTCGGACCGGATGGACACACGGAACTCGGACCGCGACGTGAACATCCGGTACGGCTCCTCCACGCCCTTGGTGATCAAGTCGTCGATCAACACGCCAATGTACCCATCGGACCGCTTGACTTCCAATGCCGGTTTATGCTGGTGTGCGAGCCCGGCATTGATGCCTGCTATACACCCCTGCGACGCCGCCTCCTCGTACCCCGTGGTGCCATTAATCTGGCCCGCGAGATACAACCCGTCCACCAACTTTGTTTCCAACGTCACCTTCAACTCGCGCGGATCCACATAGTCATACTCGACACCATACCCAGGTTGCACCATGGTCACGTTTTTGCACCCGGGCATCATGCGCACCAATCGCTCCTGGATCTCCTCTGGCATCGTCATCGAGATACCGTTGGGGTACACCAAGTCGGTGTTCAACCCCTCCGGCTCGAGCCACACCACGTGCGACGTCTTTTGTGGGAACTTGATCACCTTGGATTCTATTGAAGGACAGTACCGCGGGCCCTTGACGGTTTCCCGAATATGGATGGACTTGTCCAAGTTTTGCGAAATCAAGTTGTGGAACTCAGGAGTGGTGCTCGACTGGTGGCACGTCACGAGCGAGTCCTCAAAGTCGACCCTATCGTTCATGTATGACATGGGCTGTGGAGGAAAATGCGACGGCTGTTTCTCCAAGTGGGTATAATCGATGGTCTTTGACGAGAGCCGCGGAGGCGTACCCGTCTTTAGCCGACCAAGTCGGAATCCTGCACTATTGAACGTTTTGGACAACCCAAACGTGGCGGCCTCGCCCATACGGCCCGAGGGGTATGCCTTCAATCCAATATGAATCTCGCCGCCAAGAAACGTCCCTGTAGTTACCACCACTTTATCACACCCAAGGACACGCCCGTCTTCGAGAACAACGCCCTTAATGGCGCCATGGATGCGCCCACCGGCATCTTCCTGCGCCACAACAGGTTCGATGACAATATCTTCCACCTGCGCCTCCACCACCTGCAAGTTGGAGTAGTTTAAGATCTCCTTTTGCATCTCCTCCAAGTATATTCTGCGGTCGATCTGGGCCCGGGGCCCGTGCACAGCGGCACCCTTGGACTCGTTGAGGATGCGGAAATGGATACCGGCCTTGTCGGTGATGCGTGCAGACACGCCATCAAGAGCGTCGACCTCACGGAGTAGGGTGCCCTTACCCACACCACCCATCGATGGGTTACACGAGGCAGTACCAATCTTGGAGATGTGCGGGGTGATAAGGGTGGTGGGCGTGCCCGACCGTGCCGAGCCTGTGGCTGCCTCGCAGCCCGCGTGACCGCCGCCAATAACAACCACCGGGTGGAAGGGCGACTCGGCGAGCTTGCGCTGGAGGTCAGCAGTCATCAATATAGACCGCCGCTGCTGAAAAAAGCCCGAGTGTAGGCGTGTTCGTACCGTAAGCATAGCTGTGGTAGATATGATGGCTGTTCCTTTGGTGCTTCTGTTTTTTGCTTTTTTTACATTTATTACATGGCCCTTTTTTCCACCAAACCCACGCCTCATCTCGTCACAGTTTCACCACCATCTCTTCATCCTTCCTGTGCATACAACCATGTCAGCTTACGGCGACGATCTAGACGACGGATTGGAGTACGACTTCCAGGTCTCTGACAATGAGTCACACCTTGTAGCCGACGTGGACGAACAGGAGCCACGCCCATCTGCCGGTAAAGGCAATGAGCACCACAACAGTGAAGCGCAGTCCAAGAAGCGCAGGAACACCAGCGACACCTTGAAGGAGAAGAAGAAGCTCAAAATGGAGATGGACACCGAGGCTAAGCGCAATGTGTCCTTTGAAGAGTCACCTGAGCTCATTGTTGAGCACATCAACTCCAAGATCCGCCGAAAGAACGCCATCTTATCCGCGCTCGAGCTCTCCGAGTTATATTTCAACAAGGGCGACGTGAGGTCCACCGCCGACTTCAAGGAGACGCGCAACTTGGACAACTTGGCCAAGCTTGTCACTGCAAAGTTCAAGAACATGTTGCCGAAGAAGAGTGGCAAGGGCAAGAAGCAGAGTGACCATGATGGTGGTGACGAGGGCGATGCTGCCAGGGAGGAACGCAAGTTTATCGCCATTGTGTCGATGTCGGCTATCCGCGCGTGTGACGTTCACCGTGCCACCAAGGACTTGCCCGGGTCGTCCTTGAAGTTGATCAACAAGAACAAGCTCGCGATGGACTTGAAGCTTGTAAAATCGACGCGGTCGCGGGTGTTGTGTTGTACTCCAGCACGCTTGGTCAAGGTGTTGAACAGCGAGGACTCGGAGTTGAGCAAGGACGAAATCAAGATTGTCATTGTCGACAACTCGTACCTAGATACCAAGAAGCAGAACATCTGGGACATCAAGGAGACGTTTGAGGCGTTAAAGGCGCTCACTGCAGAAGGGTCGAAGTTGTACTTATATTGATATAGGCAAGTATACGTTCTTGTTTGCGCGGTAGAAGGAGTTGACACCTTTCAACACGAGATCGAGCGTGGACTCGTCGGGAAAGAGCGGCACGAGTGAAGAAACGTCGACCATTTCCACCTTTGCTTTGGCAAAGTGTAGCAAGAAGGCATAGTTGGCCACGTACTGCAAGAACTGCGCGCGCGAGAGGGGCGATGGTGGAGGCGCTGAGTCATCATCAGGGATAGAGGCAGCGCCTGTGGCATTTTCCTGTTGTTTCACCCTTACCTGCACCTTCTCCACGAACACACTCAGCAACTGCAACACCCACTTGTTCCTCGCTTCCACAAAGTTGTCTTTCAAGTTGCCGCCAAAGACGGTGTCATTGCCTGATTCCTCGGCAACCCTGGCGTACTCGCGCGAGAGCTTGTACATTGCCGAGACCAACTTTAACGATGGTCTGACGGGTAACGAGTCGAGGGAGGGCTCTGTCCCCGCAAAAAGCTCCTCCGCAGAGGCATCAAGCAAGTGGGTAAACTCAGTGGTGGGAATCTCGTCCACGAGCTTGGCATACAAGGCGTTGGCCACAGTACGCAAGCTGACGCGGCCCAGCTCAATGGAATCCAACTTTTCCTGAAACTGGCTAATCATGCTAAGCAAGTAGAGGTACTGCTCGACACGGCTGACAGTTTTCGTGTTTGCCGCCAACTCAGAGATCGAGTCCCCAAACTTCTCCACCTGGCGCCACAAGAGCTCTATCATGTCCTCGTGGAGCGCCTCAAATGGTGCCAAATCCAACCAAGCAATGCCCAACTGGACAATATGCGAGAAGCAGTTGTACAAGCTCAACTTCGACACCTGCTGTTTACGTACCACAATATCGCGGTACTTCTCTGCCTCGTTGAACCATGCCGTGATTGCCGTCTCTTTGGGGGTGATGGAACTGATATACTGCTCGACATTGACGTCCATGAGCGCTAGCGCTTCGTGCTCCCACCCGTGGCCGACATCAACGGCAGCTGCTGGAGAATTAAGGTTGTTGACAATGGATTCCAATACGGCGTCAAGGCTGTACACGTGCTGCGTATATGCAGCGCGAATGGCCAGGGATACCTGTAGCGAGAGCTCGTCAAGCAATCCCTTGCGCGAAATCAACCGGAGTAGTCTCGACTCCAGTCCGGAAAGATCCATCAAGCTCTCCAACTTTTTTAAGCTGGCAAGGAAATTGTGGTACACAAATACCACCGGCGAAAGCGCCTCCACACTCGTACCTTCGGCCCGCAAAAAGTCGGCGACAAAGGTGACAACGAGGTGCAAAAGATTGTCCAAGAAGACTGTTGCCTGCTCCTTATGCTCCTCTTCTCCTTCCATGACAAACTCAACTACCCTGTCATCGAACCAGTGGTTGTAACCCACCAACAGCGACGCCTTCCATGGATGTGTCACATTCTGCAAGTGTCGGTGATAGTCGCTTGTGGCGCTCTCAAAGTAATTGGCAACATAAGTGCACGTGTTTTCCAAGTACTTAAGTACCTGGAAAAAATTTATCCTCTCTACACTGGGCGTGTCCCTGATGGTGGCCAACAAATCGGACACGAAGCGCGTGCGCAACTCCACAAAATTGGCGGCGTTGTTCCGCTTGGTCAAGATGGCGTAGCTCACCAAGTAGTTGTTGACGGCAGAAGTGTTCCTGTTGTATGCCTCGAGCCTGGCATTGACGCTTTCGTCCAGCTCAAACGTGTCCACTTGGTCTGCATCGCCATTGGCGTCCACATCGTCTTCGCCCTCATCAAAGTCGGCCTCCAAATCGTCCTGCAAAATGACGTTGGCGCTGCTCATCATCAAATCGTCGACCGTCAACCTTTGCTGCTGCTTGAACCTGTCATTGGAGATGATGGTGTCAAGGGAGTTGTAGCTAGCCAACTCAAATTCTAGGTAGCGGGCAAAGTTGCTCCTCAACCCCTCAAACTGGCGCTGCACCCCGGCGTCGCTGGCGAGAATATCGGCAAACGTCTCCTCCACCGTGTGGTACACTTTGGCGTAGTAGATAAAATTGGACGTGTGCACCAACGGGCTAGGTGCATCGCTACGATACACCAACTTGCGGTCCAATGCGCTCAACTTCTTGTTGATGATGTTGCGCACAATCGTGCACCGCGAGTTGTCGCGCGCCCTCTGCGCCTGCTGTGCCCGCACGGTCGAGTCAAACTTATTCAAGCTCGCGGTGTAGTTGCCGCTAAAATCGGATGACTTATACGAAAGGTCAGCAAGCCGCTCGTCTACTGACTGGCTGATGCCGTGCATGGTGTCGATATCCTCGGCAATCTTGATCAAGTCGCGGTACTTGCTTCCCACAAGCCGGTGCAAGTCGTTTTTGGTGGTGTCGATGGTGGTCTGGTACTGCCTCGCAAGCTGCTTGATTTGGGCAATGCTATAATTGCAGAAAATGTCATCCACATCGTCGTTTAATGCAATATCGATCATGGTGCAGCAGTAGCAGTGGGGGATGGTGAGCCAGTATCTGGTGGTGCTGTGACTGTTCGCATTCAACACCATACACACTTTTTTTCCAGCCCTTTGTTGGGTGTCACAAAAATTGGTACATGCACGAGTGGCGCATTATATGCGAGCGGAACAAGATACCCAATTTGGCAGTCGGGCAGCAAGGGGGAGCAGAATGAGGGCAGCATGCAAATTGAAAGGAAATACGGTACTACTCTCCATGGTATTGAGTCTAGCCAGGACTTGCCGCGCCTCCGACTAAGTTCCAAGGATGTCCTCCCTCCCCCATTTTTTTTACTTGTTTTGGTGACTCACGTGATTTAAGCGCGTGATTTCCTAACTAGTTATAGGGGCAAGAAGGAAAAATTTTAAGATCCACACCTGTGGCAAGATATCCACAGTTAAACCAACCAACCACAGAGAGACGGGTTATGTCGGCATCGGCGTCCATTATCCGCACGAGGTCACGAACAGGGTGCTATACGTGTCGGCGCAAGCGGCGGAAATGCGACGAAAAGTCGTACCCCATATGCGCCAACTGCAGCGAGAGCAACTTGCAGTGCAAGTGGCCACCGCTCAAGCATGAGATGCACAAGAAGTTGGAGGAGATCAAGTACGTGGGAAGTACCGAGGTAAAGGGCGAGGAAAGGTATGGGCCGCTAGGTGATGACGCTGGCTTGTTCGTTTACGACCGCTTCGGATTTGACAATGCTGGCGGCATGGCGCGACGTAGTGGAGAGAGTACGCCAGGCCAGGTGCAGCCGCCACCACTACCACTGTCTTCCGTCTTGTCACAGCAGGCGTATCCGCTACACCCGCCACAACTGCCCCGCTCGTCTCTTTTGAAAACCGAAACGCTGTGGAACAGCGATGCGCCACCCCCGCAAGCAAAAGGCATCAGCATCTTGGAAAGAATCGCCATGCAGCAGGACTGCGTGGATATGGACGACGAGGGAGCCAAGAGCCAGGCCGATAGTGCAGATGCAGGAGTCGGCTGGCCTGGGTACACCTCGGCAATCTTGACCCCGGCGGAGTCAACGCATCCAGACAGTCCAGCCACGCCACAGCACTAGCGGGTATGGCACAGAAAATATGAGATGTGTGTATTGTCGGCGTCCATATGTGTGTAGACCGCCCGATTACTGCAACATCCTTAGACGCTTATCCTGGAAGGAGCATTTCCGAAAGTCGCACAAATCTGGCTTATATTTTTTTCACTTCCCCCCGAAAACCACCATCCACAAAAGAAAACAAGCGCATAAAAAAAGAAGGGAAAGGGGAGCTGCACCTTTCAAACACCACCTCTTCTTGGACCGACCCCGACACTGCTTCAAAAAGGAGACTTTTCTCGGAGACATGGCCACTACAAACGCGTTCCCACCCGACACCACGCCCTACGACGACGCGACCAGTGCGTCGCCCTACTACGAGGACACAAACGAGCAGCCGTTTTACGTGAATGCCAAGCAGTACCATCGTATTCTAAAACGGCGCATCGCACGCGCCAAGCTCGAGGAGAACTTGAAGATTGCACGGACGAGGAAACCGTACCTCCACGAGTCGAGACACAAGCATGCCATGCGCCGACCCCGCGGCCAGGGCGGGCGGTTCTTGACGGCAGCGGAGATTGCCGAGAAGGAGCGGCTAGAGAGAGAGAAGGAGGGGGGTGAGAGAAATGGGGAGGTGGGCGGCGGAGAAATGTGCAACGGAGAGGGGATCAGTGGAAATGTGAGCAGTGCTGGTCCTAGGAATGGAGACGCAAGCAGCAGTAACCCTAGCGAGCAGGCACTGAGCGACGCTAGCGGGACGACCAGCAGCGAGGACACTAAGGAAACCAAAGAATAACGGATAGGCTGTGAATGCGTTTACCATGTTTGAATATACATTGCTACTTATTCCCTCATATGTCTTGATTCAAAGCGTAGAGCATCTATTCAAATTCTCTTACTCCCTACATGCCCAACTTTTTCAACGTGTCTTGCGCTTGGGGGCTCAAGTGGTTAAACACAGTGACATCCACCTTTCTAATATTGTCCAACACCGTCAACTTGATCTGGTCAAAGTCGTTGTTCTTAATACCGGGGAGTGGGTCAAAGGGGGTGTTGGCGATGCTGGCGATCTTAGAAAAGTGCGACCCAAAGGAGGACACATCCAAGTCCAAGTCCAAGGCGGGGGGTAATGTTCCAGAACCGCCAGTGACTGTGCCTGTAGTGGCCGCGCCACCCCCGCTCGCACTCACTTTTGCAACGCCCTCATATGCGGCCAAGTTCTGCGCCAACCTCTCAATGATAGGCACCACCAAGCTGGGGTTCAACGAGGACGCGTCCAATAGCCGTGAAAGGCCAATGTTGGTAATCTTCTTATCTTGGAGGTTAGCCAACGTCGTCAGCGCCGGTAAGAGGATCGAAGTCAAGATGTTGGAAAACACGTCGGGCTGGACCAAGTTGATAAAGTTGACGACAAAATCACCGTTGAGCACGGCGTGGTTGGCGCTAGAACTGGGCGAGACCACCAACACGGAGAAAAACACCACCAACCGCTTTACGTATTTCTCCGTGCGTGACGTCTTCAACCTAGTCAACAAGATCAACGCCACCTGTTTCAACTTGGGCTCCAACTCATGCATAGGAATGTTCAACAACACGCTCTGTAAGAGATCAAACCCGTACTGGTCGTTGGCACGCGACGCGTTCAAGTTTTGAAAGACGCCAAGCAAAGGATCCAGCGTGGGGCCACTGAAGGTGCTGGGGTCGTGCTCTAAGATGGCAATCAACAACCGCGTGATCCCGGGGATGTTGCCCCGAAACTGCCACACCGCGGGCGACAATAACGGCTGGATCAAGTTGCGATACGATTCCGGCACGCCATTGGCCTTGGGGTACTGCTCCAACATGTACGCCAAGATCTGGAACGTGTAGGGTACAAACTCCTGCACGTCCTCGGACAATATGTCCAACAATGCCGGGAGCACCAACTCTATGTACTGGGCAATGTCAGTGAGCCCAAACTTGATCAAGAGGCCCAACGACTCAAACACGTAGTGACTGAACTTGGGGTTCGAGGGATTCTTGGCGGTGATCTTCAAAATGGTCAACAACTGCTCCATGATGGGCAAGCGCGCTGTCAACAAGTCCTCGGCGGTGTTGAGGATGCGCATCACACACTTGATCAAAAATTCGTTCTCGGCGAGCTTCTCAGGAGAGGTGTTTTGGGCAATGATCAACTTGAACAAGCCCAGCAACAACCCGTCCAAAAACGGCTGGAGGTCGTGCTTGTCAAACACGGGCGCGTGATGGTGGTTGAAATCGGTCATGGTGAGGAGCTTCTCCACGGTGATGGCGGCATAGGTGTACACCACAGGGTTGCGCGCGGCCAAGTGATTGATCAACAAAGGGAACATCTCCAACAATTGTTGCTTAGTCAACTGGTTGCGAAAGACGTATATGTACTTGATGGCGTCCACCTGAAGAATGGGATGAACCGTGGTGTTTGTTGACTCCAAGTCCTGGGCAATGTTCTTCAAAAAAAAATCCACTACGTCCACATGCACGTTGGTCGAGGTGACACCGATGTTGGTAACATTGCCCTTGGTGGCGAGCGAGCTGAACAAGTAGATGGCCGTGTCCTTGTTCTTCCAGTCGCTGTCGCCGTGGCTCAAGAACTGAGTCACGTACTTCATCACGGACGCCGTGAGCAACTGGCTGTTGAGCTCCTTCAACTCGCGCAAGAAATCGGTGGCCGACTTGCGCCGCGAGTCAAAGTCGGAACCCTCCAAGTCAGCGCGCACAAATAAGATGGGCTCATCTTCAAACAACTCCTCGTCGTTGTCCCTGAAATAGATGTTGGGGAGGATGATCTTTTCGATGATCTCGTTGATCGAGGCCTCGTTCTGGAACATCGACTGGTATTCGGGGATACAGATGATCGAGGTTAAGAACTGCAACGACTTCACCACCAACAAGTCGTACTTGGGCTGCTTGGTCACGTAGTTGTTGACCAACTCCCACACCGAGGTGATGAAGGTCTGGATCAAGGGCTCAAAAACGTCGGCGTACCGGGTCACATATAAGGACAACAACTCGACGATGCTGGTTTTGATCTTGATCAACACCGTGATCTCCTCGTCCTCGCTATTCTTTCTGAGCACGGCATTGTCGTATACCAAGTACTTGTGCACCACTCCCATCAATTCAGCCATGTGGTCCTCAAAGAACTCGGGGATGTCCTGGCAGTTGAAGTCGTAGTATATCTGCATGAGGAGTAACAAGTTCTCGAGATAGATCACCAACTGGGCCTCGTTTTCGGCGCTGCTCTTTGTAATCAACGCGTCGAGCTCGATAAACAACTGCAAGAACGGCTCGACAAACTTGTCCAACACGAGCTTGATTTCGAGAAACAACTCGTCGGAGCGAAACAACGGCCGCCACTTTTTAAAGATTGAGTGCGACACGAGCAAAATGGCCTTGTTGTTGACAAAGTCTGTGGGTGACAACTTAGCCACTAAACTGTCAATCAAGCTGGGCCAATTGTGTGGGAAATCGGATTCGGCGATCAAGGTGATGGCCTCGCCAATCTGCACCTGCAACTGGTTGGGCAACTGCACCATCACGTCCAAGATCTCCGTCTTGGTCTTGGCAATGTCGTCGGGGGGCAACATGTAGGCACCATCGTCATTGATCCACCGGCGCTTGACGAGGTTCTTGAAATACAATGCCCCTGCCAACCGCACAGAGGCATCCAAGTTGGTGGACGCTATGACATGGAGCAAGTTGATGGAAAACCCAGGCTCGGTCTCGATGGACTTTAGGGTCTTGTCGGCCTGATTCGACAACTGGGGCGACAACGACTGCTCGAGGATCTGGGGGATCGCCTGCAAGGAGTTGTGCGATGACATGGGGAACGGCAGTTGGTTGTGGGTAAAGGGATGTGGTTGATAAAAGGTATGCGGCTTCTATGTCTGTGGGATGAGTTGGTGCTGTGCTGTGCTGCGTTGTGTGCTGGAAAGGTTCTGGTGGCAGCTCCTGGTGGTGGTGGTTCCAAGACGCAACAAACGCTGCTTTCGAAGAGAAAAAAACGTCTCGTTTGAAATTTTTTTTCCGTCTGGGAACATCGACCAACTGGCTTGCAGCAGATGCTATGGAGCACTAGGATATTGGTTCCACTCTCCCAATTGTAGATATGGATTTCTATCAGTACTATAAGAGTTCTGGTTACAAAACAGAGGCAATAAAATAAACCAACTGCGGGTTAAATAATTGCAAAAACAAAAACAATACACCCTGGGGAACAAGCCGTAGAAGCAGCAACGATGTTCTTGCTTCTTCCCTTACTTGCTGGTGGGCAACTGCTGGGCGTCCTTGGCCTGCTTCTGCTTGGCCACAGTGTACACCAAGCCGGCAAAGAAACCAACCACAATGGAGGTGACGGACCAGAAGTTGACGGCGGCGTCGAAAAAGATCAACCCGGACAAGGCAATGGGCAACTTGTTCAAGGCGCCCACCATGGAGTAGGTAGTGGAGGAAGTGACTCTCACGCACCAACCTGAGCAGTAGGAAATGCCGACGGAGCAGGCGCCGGTGAAGATCATGGCGGCAATGGTGACACCGCGGTTGTCGGCGGGGAAGTTTAAGGCCAAGTTGGCGGGCGACCAGTCTTCAAACAACACCGAGCAAACGAGCAAAATGGGGATGGACAACAAGTTGTTGTAGTACATGGTGTCAAAGTCCTTAAAGTTGGTCAACTTGATTCTCTTTCTCATGATCAACACAAACGAGGCCGAGGCAAAACAGTTGGTCAACATCCAAATGTAACCCAAGTACATGGCGTAGGCGTCATCGTGCGACTTGACGACAGCATTGTCGCCGTAGTAGGCAATCACGGACGACAAGACCATCAACAAGAACGAGGCGAGGGCCATGGCTGTGACCTGGCCGCCAAACCAGATAACTTCACCGTAGGCAATCAAGATGATGGTCAAGTTCTTAAAGATGGTGTACACGGGGATACTCAAGTACTGCAACGCCTTGGAGCCGGTGTAGATCATAGCCACCAACAAGAACGCAATGGGAGACCACTTCTTGGCCTCGTCCTTGTTAAACTGTCTGTAGGTGATGATGCCGGCAGTCTTCAAGGAGCCAATGGTGGCGATGCACACGATGGACTGGACAGCCAACAAGAGGAAGTTCAAGTTGAAGCTGAAGCCGGAAAGCACGTACTTGTTGGCCACGGTCATCAAGATCGAGGACAAGCAGTAGCACAATATGCTTACGGGACCCGAGTTGGTTATCGAGTTGACAAAGTTATCCTGAGACTTTTCCATTGTGCAGTACTTTCTTCTGATGAGGTATATGAGCTGGCCAACGATGTAGAACAGGAGGAGACCCAATGTGGACGAGCTGGTAGTTGACCAAGAAGGAGCTAGAAGAAGGAGGAGAAGAAGGTGGTGGGAACGGTGTTGAAATAGCAGCGTGGAATTTCGCGCAGCGTGGATTGTCGAGAGGAAAACAACAACGGGACAAAAAAATCAGCGTGAACTAAAAAAAAGAAAAAAAAGAGAGGAAAGCAAAAAAGAGAAAATTTTTATTAACGTGTCGGTAGTGCGCGAACCGATTATACTGCCAGAATTAAAACACACTGAAACAACTGCATCTCTGGCTGTTGTTCTAGTTCCTTCCTAGAAGGCGGCGATTGTCTGCCACCACCATCGATCGGCTGCAGACGTCTCCTGATGATCGTCTACAACAGCCAGCACTCTGCCCAGTCTACTGGTCTCAACTGACACCGTCCCAGTAGCGCCCGCCTTGGTCCACCTTCCATCCTCTCCTCTAAAACAAAGCTAATCTTAAGGCACAACTAGCAAAACACAAAGACGCCTTTTATAACTTCATTGCGGTAGAAACAATAGAAAACCCAACGCTGGCCCAACAATAGAAACAGAAACACACCGAATACACACAGGCATTGTACACACAGGCACCACATGCATGCATACAGACACCACGCGGTCTGCAACAAATAGGAGAAATAAACAAACATGAGCCATAGCACAACGATGCAAGCCCACCCTATCCGCCTTGGAGCCCGACTGCATGTGCATCTCTTGCTGTCCTTTATCTCTATCTGTCTCTCTTTTTATCTACTCCACACTACCTTCGCCCAGAACGTGGTGGGGTGCGCCACTCTAGAAAGCTTAAGCCACAGATACAATAGAACCGCCTTGGTGGTGGTGGTCTCTGGCGGATAAACACTCCCCTTCTACTGCACCCTCGCTGTGTCCTTCTTCCTTATCTTTGTACATCAAAAAGGTTCTCTATATATGTCTTACATGATTATGTGATTGTGTGGTGTGTTTTCTCCCCCTCACGCGGTGTAGTCGCCACGGTTGTAAATGCTGATATCCACCTCGGCCTTGACGTCCACCATGTCGCCCGAATCAATGCATGCATCCACACTCATTCCACGGTCCATGTGCGCCTGTAACCGCTGGTTCTGGGCCCGGATCTTCTCCAACTCCTGGATATAATTGTCCTCGACCCCCGTGACGTAGTTGCCCGTGAACACCCCGACTTCAAACTGGCTAAAGTCCTTGGACTTGCAGCAGTCAATCAAGTCCTGCAAGTCCTGGTAGATCACCTTATCGGCACCAATCACTTGGGCAATCTCCGCCTCGTTCCGGTTGAACCCCACGAGCGCACGCGTGTCGGCCAAGTCTATACCGTAAATGTGGTTGAACCGAATGGGTGGAGCGCACAGGGCAAAGTATACGCTCTTGGCTCCCGCCTCGCGTGCCATAAGAACAATCTCTTTCGACGTGGTACCGCGCACAATCGAGTCGTCCACAATCAACACGTTGCGCCCGGCAAACTCCGAATCCATGGCGTTCAACTTGCGCCGCACCGATGACCGCCGTTCTTCCTGATTGGGCATGATAAACGTGCGGCCCACGTACCGGTTCTTGACAAACCCCTCGCGGTATGGGACGTTTAACGATACAGCACACTGGAACGCCGAGGTCCTCGCGGTGTCGGGCACGGGAATCACCACGTCAATCTCAATCTCTTCCTCCTTGATGATCCGGTTGATTTTCTCCGCCAACTTGATGCCCATCTCGATCCGCGACCGGTACACGGACACGCCATCAAGCACACTGTCGGGGCGTGCAAAGTACACGTACTCGAAAATGTCGGGGGCAAAAAGCTTGGGCTCCACCACCTGCTTGAACTCGGGCGCAGATGCGTCCTTCTTGATAATCACCGCTTCGCCAGGGCGGATGTCCCGGAACTTGGTGAACCCATGCGCCTTCAACACCACAGACTCGGATGCCAACATGTAGTCCTTGCCGGAACCAATGGAGCCGTTGGCACCATTTGCAGCACCACCACCGTTGGGCTTGACGCTCTCTCTCTCGCCAATCAACAAAGGCCGGATGCCGTTGGGGTCTCTGAACCCAATAATACCATAACCCGCAAGCATGGCCACGCACGCAAACGCACCGCGCGTGATCTCCATGGTGCCCGACAACGCGGCAAATACGTCGGCGTTATTGACCCGCGACTTGTTAAACTTTTCCATCTCAGCGGCAAACACATTGATCAAGAGCTCCGAGTCCGAGTCCGTGTTGATGTGGCGGTGCACCACCTCGTCGAGGTACTTGCGTAACTCGATCGAGTTCACGAGGTTGCCGTTGTGGCTTAAACTGATCCCATAGGGACTGTTAACGTAAAATGGCTGGGCCTCGGACCCGGCCGAAGATCCCGCCGTGGGGTACCGCAAGTGGCAGATGCCCATGTTGCCCACCAAGTTGTTCATCCTCTGCTGCGTGAACACGTCGCGCGCCATGCCGTTGCCCTTGCACTGATAGAGCCGGCCCTTGGTACCACAAGTGACGATCCCGGCCGCGTCCTGGCCTCTGTGCTGCAAGAACATGGCGCCCTCGAAAAGCTCGGGCGCCACCGTCGCATTCTGGTTGGACAACACAACACCTAAAATACCACACATGGTGTATAAGATGGGAGGAAGGAGTAGGAATAGAAAGGAAGGAAAAGGGATATAAAACCTAGCAGGTGCTGGTCTTGTTGATAGCTGGGTGCTGGTGTGGAGAGACAGTGAAGTCTAGCAAGAAGAGGTCAGATGAGTGAAAGGTAAAAAGGAGACACCTTTTTTTCTTTCTCTCTCTGCCTTTCTGACTCAGGCGAGTTGAGAAGAGCAAAAGGAGGAGAGGAAGAAAATTTTTCTTTAAAGTTTTGCAACGAAGCTCGTTTCTTTTTCATTGCGCAGGGGACACCTCTCCTTTGGGAAGGAGATTGGTTTCCCTCTTGGTGGTGAAGTAGATGTGGTTGGTGGTGCTATCTGGTGGTATTCAGAGTGTATATGCTGCTGCTGCTGCTGCTGCTGCTGCTAGTAGGTACCACTATCTACTCCCGCTCCAGCGAAATCGCGCAATCTTACCCCAGGCTGCGTTGATTACAGTCAGAGTCAAAAACGGAGGGAGGGGGGGATTGCAGGAAGCGCACCACAAAGGAAACCAGTTTTTGTGTAGCGCCGTTCCCCCAAAGGAACTGGCACATCCTGCAAGCACCACACAACTCGATAGCTCGATATCTCTCTGGCTCTACCATCCCCATTGCAAACAAGAGTGGTTGTATTGCTTTTAAAAAAAACAACCCCACACAGCGTATGAGGTTGGCAAAAAAAGTAGGGCTATACAATCCAACCTCGTTCCACTCGCCATCTCCTCTCCCACATTGAAACCCACTAAAACGGGGAACTCACTATGGGGATACACCTCCTCTCCTTATAGAGCCAAGCTTCAAGAAACTATCCCTGCCGCATCGGACAAACTCTCCGGCAGTAACAAAAGACAACAAGACAAACAGGGGTAAAAAACAGCACGTACGGATCACGTCACAGGGTTAAAAATACAAAGATGTGGGGATGATAGGCTGACCAGTGTGTGTGGCATGGACTGTCTCATGGCTTGGCATATGGGGATGCTTCTCTCTTCTAGTACTGTGCTGGTGGCTGCTGGTATTGTGGCTGCTGGCCCGGTGGTGGAGGGCCCGCCTGATGGTGAGGCTGCTGGTACCCGTACTGTGGTGCACCTTGCTGGTATGGCGCGTACCCGTTGAACTGGGGTGGAGGCACGCCCTGGGGGTAGGAAGGGATCTGCTGCTGGGGGTGTGTAACCTGCTGCTGTGGGTGGTTCTGTTGCTGCTGTTCTTGTTCTTGCCCGGGCTGGCCTTTGTACTCGTACCCCTTGTGCGTGTGCAACGTGGCGTTGCCCTTGGGCAACTCGTCGATTCTAAATGGGCGGGGCACGGCATCGGCATTCTCAGCCACATACAACGCCTTGTCGATGGTGGCAGGGATGGCCTTGATCTCGGTGCCCAATTCCTGCTCAATCTTGTATAGCGAGTACCGGTCGTTCCAGCTCATCAAGTTGATGGCCAAACCCAAGTGGCCAAACCGGCCCGAACGACCAATTCTGTGCAAGTACGTCTCGGCCGTCTTGGGGAAGTCAAAGTTGATCACCACGTTAACAGCTTGGATATCAATGCCTCTCGTCAACAAGTCCGAGCACACCAAGTTGCGGACTTTGCCCTGTCTAAACTCGTGGAACACTTTGTTCCGCGCCTGCTGGGGCATCTTGGCATGCGAGTAGTAGCACGAATAGCCCAACTCGGTGATCTTCTTCGCCAACAACTCCACCCGATTGGTCGAGTTGCAAAAGATAATCGACTGGTTGATCTGCAACTTGCTAAACAACGTGTTCAAGCAGTGCAACTTCTGCTTCTCCTCCACAAACGCGTAAAATTGCGAGATCCCCTTCAACGTCAACTCGTCCATCAAGTTGATCTCGTACGGTTTGTTCAAGTGCTGGTCCATGAAAGACTTGACTGCAAGCGGGAACGTGGCCGAGAACAACAACGCCTGACGCGTACGAGGGAAAAACTCCAAAATCTGCTCAATGATGCCCTTAAACTCGCGCGACAACATCTTATCGGCCTCGTCCATCACAAACAAGGGGCACTCGGACAAGTCCGCGAGCTTCCGTGACGCTAAGTCCAACACTCGCCCCGGGGTGCCCACCAAGATGTGCACGGGGTCGTTCAACCGCACAATGTCGTCGCGCAATGACGTACCACCAGTGGTCACCATGCACTGGACCCCCAAGTGCTTGCCCAACGTTCTCACCACCTGCGACGTCTGCAACGCCAACTCCCGCGTGGGCACCAATATGAGCGCCTGGATCTTGTTGAGCTTGGGCTTGACCAGCTGCAACGTGGGGATCACAAACGACGCCGTCTTACCCGTGCCGTTCTTTGCCCGCGCTAATATGTCGCGCCCAGCCAACGCCATGGGAATAGACTCCTCCTGTATGGGCGAGGGCTTCTCAAACCCGGCCTCGAATATGCCCATGAGTAGCTCGCGCTTCAAGTTGAAATCCTCAAATGTGCCGCCCTTGGTATTCAACACGTCATCGGTCTGTGGTCTGGTATCCTTGGGTGGAAGGTTTAATGTCTGCTTCCAGCTGACGTTGCCACTGTGGTGGTTGTTATTGCTAGTATCCAAGTCGGACATGGTACAATATGTTGGTATATGTGTGTGGGTTTATGTGGGTTTATCGGGTAGTAGTCGTATGTTCTTTCTGGGTGTACAGTCAGAATGTAGTAGAGCGGTCAATGGGTGGCAATACTAGGTGGTGGGAATGTTGCTGTGTAGGTGTGGTGGTGATTGCTGTGTACGGCGGTGGTTGTATAGTTGTGGTGAGGTCGTTTACTAAATCTGCAGTCTCTCCCTGTGGGCAATTTGGAAAGGATTTGTCCTGAAAGGAAAAATTTTCCCCCGTCCAGTTTCGTTGGCAAAGCCAGCTCTCACTGGACTGTTGAAATTTTGCCAACTACACGACTAATTTTGACTGCATCATACCAATCTTATTTAACAGAAGAACTTGTACACCTTATACACAAACGGCTTGGTCTTCAACGCCTCTTTCTCGTCGGCAATCTGCTGCTTCAACACCTCCACGTCTACCTCTCTTCTGCCCGTGTCCAAATCAATGTCCTCGAGCTTCACCCACAACGTGCCCCACGTCTTGTAGTACGTCTTGTGCGCGGCCCACATCATAAGCATCAATGGCAACGAGAGGCAGTTTTGCCAAAACGTCATCACATCGGCCCCAGAGGAGCCAATGGGCCAAATAGATACCCATATCTCGCCCATGATCACAAGCACAAGAAGCAATAACCCGGACCAAGCGCCCCACATGCCCAAGGGCGACTTGAAAATAACCTCGTCGGTGGACCGGCCTTGCGCATCCAACGCCCACCGCCAGCGGAGCATGCATATGTTGATGGCGCACCAGATAAAGAAAGACGCGAGCGAGCACACGGAAAAAAACCACGTGAACACGGTGCCCTCGTTTTCGTTAACCACGAGGAACCCCAACAAGCCAATGGCGGTGGTGAATAAGATCGAGACCAAGGGCCTGCCCGCACGGTCGATGTATCCAAACACCAGCGGGATCAACCCCTGTACCGCCAAGGATGCTAACGTCCGCGAGCACCCGTACACCGATGAGTTGCCCACGGAGACCACGGCGAGGATGATGACGGCGTTCATGATATGGGGTACAACCTTGATGCCGCCCTGGTTGACGGCGATCACAAACGGACTCTGGGCAATGCCCACGCCGTTCAACAAGTCGGGGTTGGTGAAGGGCACCAAGCACGAGATGACAATGGCGGTCAAAAAGTAAAAGATGGCGATCCGCCAAAACACCTGCTTGATGGCCTTGGGGAGTGACTTGCGGGCGTTCTCGGTCTCGGCGGCAGCAAGCGCCACCAACTCGATACCGCCGAAACTGAAGGCCGCGCCCACAAACACGGCGCACACGCTCTTGAACCCGTTGCTGAACGCGCCCGGGTTGTGCCAGTACCGGCCGCCAATGTACCCCTCGTCGCCAGCGCCGCAGATGATGCACACGCCCAAGATGATGAATCCGACCACGGCTACGACCTTGATGATGGACAAGGCAAACTCAACCTCACCATACCCCTTGACGCCGAACAAGTTGATGGAGCTGATTACCACCCACAAGATGGCCACCCACACCGCGGGACTGATGCTGGTGTTCCAGAACTGCACCGTCATGGCGGCAGCAATCAACTCCGAGGGGAAACTGATGCACCACGATGCCGCGTACAAGATACCCAAGGTGAACCCCCATGAGGGGTCGACAAACCGGGAGAAGAAGGCGTTGAAGGACCCGGACACGGGAAACTGCACCGACATCTCACCCAACGAGCACACCACCGTCAACAACGCGTACCCCACGATGGCGTACCCAATGATCAAGGCGCCGGGCCCACCCTGGGATAAGTTGTACCCCGAAGCCACAAGGAGTCCCGTGCCGATGGTGCCGCCAATGGCGATCATCTGCAAGTGCCGCGACTTCAATCTGCGGGCCAAGGGATGGCGCGCCGACGCCACAATGGACTTTTCAATGGGCGTCATCTGCGAGGTATCGATGCCATCGTCCTCAAGGTTGAGCGGCTTGAACGAGTCGATGATGTTGGTAAAGAAGCCGCCGCCCTTTTCGGACGTGTGCTCGGATTCGTATGAGCTGGCATCGCTACCGCTGGTGTAGCTGCCGTGGCTCTCGGAGCTGGCACGGTGAGCGCGGTTGATGTAGCTGGTGTAGCTGGTGGCATCGTTGTGCGAGAGCAGGGACTGGGCCAAGTGCTGCTCAGAAACCCTTATCGTCGTGATCCCCTGCTGCTTCTCGTAGTCCGTCATTGAGGGACAAGATATGGTGGTTGAGGAACTAGAGAAGAAGAGGAGAAAGAGTAAGAGAGACCAATAGAGATGGAAGCGGGAGAGATCTGCGGGATAGATAGTGTGTATATATACACAAGCACATGCTCACATGTGTAGTTCCACAGTTTATGCAATTTCCAGGCAATGAGGCGAGAAGGTGGGTAAATGAAGAGGAAAGGAGAAGTGGGAAGGCGCGAAAAGGGGAGGATCCACAGGCGGCGCAGGAATTAGACACACATGCAGGACGACAAGAAAGCTTGAACCAATAAACTGCCATTGTGAAAGGGAGAACCAAACGAGCTTAAAAAGTAGAGGGTGAAACAGGGGCATACAAACAGGGCACAGGGTGGACGATGGGAATGTGTATTTATGTATTAGGGTTTGGGTTGTTACGGCATTTGTGAAAACAATAGGTTGTCGATCGTAAGGCGCATCCCTGTTGCCAACAACGACTGAACCTAACTGGTGGTGTAAATTGGATGCGCTTGTGGTGGACGAGGAGCCGTGGCTCCAAACCACCAGCGGCATCAAGCCCGGAGAAATAAGGTGAAGGAAAAAGAAAGAAAAGCGTTTTTCTTTGGGCCTTTCATTTCCGTTGGAATTCCACAGTTGTGGCAGCACGGCACATTGCAACACAAAACAGCAACGTTGGAGCGCTAGGGAGCAGAATTGAGTCGATACCGAACCGATGCTGAGTCAAAGGCCAACGATCTCCGGGGTATGAAAAGGCTAGTGCACTGCGAAGAACCGGAATGTTTTGTAGGTGAAACTGCACTTCCTTTTTTAGAGCTCGTCAAAAAGTATAAATGGTCCTTTTATTGGACCACAACACAAGCAAGGACAAAGAGAATTTGCAACTCATTGTCTCGTTGTTGGACTTGACTCCTCCCCAACATGTAGCATAGCCTCCTGGTTGATGGCACAATATGGACAGAATGCTTATATTTGCGCTAACGGGAATATGAAATCATTAACCAACATGAAAATAAAGTTTTTGCAATTTTTCTTTCCATTTTCGCCATAAAACTAAAGAAACCTTTTCCTATAAACAAAGGAAAGAAGCGCTCGTTTCGTCTTATCCATTAATCAGCATGGGCGACAGCGACCCGTTGTTGGCGCTCTGACTCTGGTCAGAAGACGACGACTTGAACGCGCTCTTGGCCGGCAACGTGCCCGCAATCATCTGGTTGTACAACGGACACGTCTTGTTGGTTTTGATGTGACCAAACGCTCCGCACGACGCACACCGCCGCGTCCGGCTCTTGCCCTTGCCAATCCCCTTCCCGCCAATGG
This sequence comes from Zhuliangozyma boniae, assembly GCA_002094185.1. Classification (NCBI taxonomy): domain Eukaryota; kingdom Fungi; phylum Ascomycota; class Pichiomycetes; order Serinales; family Debaryomycetaceae; genus Zhuliangozyma; species Zhuliangozyma boniae. The sequence goes on from MXQC01000022.1 coordinate 112,983, forward strand.
CGTATGAGCCATCGGGCAACATCACCGTGTTGGCGTCGATAATGGTGGCGCCCGCGGCCACGGCGGCGTGGATCGAGTCCTTGGGCGGCTTCTTAGACCGCGACTGTTTCGCGCGTTTTTCCAAGTTGGCCAACTTTTCCTCCAACGCTTTCCGTCGGATCTTGTTGAGCTCGGCATCGTTGGTGGGCAAGATATCCCCCACGTCTGCGTTCTTAAGCATCTCATCCTCAAGCTGCTTCTTACGCTTGACGTACGCCTTGATGAGCCGTGGGTCCGTTACCGTCTCCACACGCCGCTGCAACGTGCCGTTCTCGTCCCTCACCCGCCGCGTAATCCGCAACACCCGCTTGTCCAGCTCATCCAACTTGTTCTTGAGGTACGCCGCATGGTCTGCCGGCTTGTACTCGTCGTAAATGCTCTGGAGACTGAAATCAGACCCGTGGTCTACTAGCGAGCTTCTCTGTGCGTACCAGATCCGCTTGATCTCCTGCTCGTATAACTTCTGGTGGTACGCAGCCGACGCGCTCTTAGGTACGTTCTCCGGCGGCGGTGTAAACAACGGCTTGAACCCGTTCTTCTGCGTCGACCGCACCATCGAGAAGCCTAACCCAATGCCCGTGGGGTCGCCTTCACCATTCAACTGCAACATCGCCTTGGTCTGGTTGGCGGTGATGAAGTTGCGCGACAAGTTCCACGGTGTCAACTCTTCTTCAATGTCGATCTCGGTCTCCGCCAGCTCTTTCGAGCGCTTGCCTCCGCGTTCCTTCCTCTCGTCATCGGCACCACCAGTCCCACCTGTAGTGGGCCCCTCCTCTGCCTCATCCTCCTTATCTTTCTTCCGCTTCCGTTCCTGCCGCTCCATCTTGGCTTCGTCGCCAAACAATGTGATGCTGTCGTCCAACAACTGCTGCCCGTACTGCATCGTGTCCAGCAACGCGGCATCCTCGGGCGTGATCATGGCCCGGATATCTTCCTCCGGAAGCATGGGCTCGGCGCCGCGCATCTTCCAGAACCCCTGATCGTCACCGTGCCGTTGGAACTCCATAAATTCCTTCAACCGTTGCCGATTCTGCATGTCGGTGTGCTCGGGGAAATGCTTCGACACGTCTTTGACCGAGATCCGCGGCGCCTTCTTGTTGTTCATGATCCGATACACCACCATCTTCAACCGGTTCTTAGAGATATTGGTCACCTTGCGCGAGTGCGGCGCCGGCACCTCCACCACAGGGAACGTGTTGCCCACCGTGAAGTTGAAGTTGATGCCGCGCAAGTAAAACTTTTGGTGCGACCCCGCGCCCTGCGACTTCACAAGCAAAAAGTCGGTGCTCTTTGGCTCGTGCTTGAAGATGGGCGCGCGCACCATGTTGTTGTATAATGTGGGCACAAAATCGCCAGGAGCCACCTCGCCAAAATTCCAAAATGGCGATCGGTCCTCCACCCCCAAAACGTGTGTCTCACCCACCTGCGCCTTGGGCCGCGACGTATCATCTGCTTTTTCCTTCCTATAGTAGTTGATCAACTTGGACCCCATGCCAAAGTTGGAGAGGATCCACGGGTACTGCTCTGCGTACTCCATCGCCACCACACTGGCGGTGTCGGCCACTGTCAAGTCGGTGGTCTTGGCAAACACTTCTTGGAGCGACTTGCCCTTGTCTTTCTTCTTCTTGCGCAACCTTAGCTTGGAGAAGCTGATGAGCGTGCCTGGGCGAATATTGAACGCCGGCCTGTGGAACGAACGCATCTCATGCTTGCTGAGCTTGACCTTGTAGTACGGGATCTGGAGTCGCAAGGCCGGCACCGAGTGTTCGATGTTCAAGTTACTCAACTGCGACCTCACCTTGGTGTTGTAGTTCTGCCGCAACACCTCATACACTCCGTCGTTGGAGATATTGAACTTGAGGTCCAACAACCGGTCGGTCACGGGCACGAGCGCCTTAGTGGCGTCGGCCATTTTCTTGGGCACAAACAATAAAGTGGGGTCGTTCATATCAAGCTTGAGCTTGCCGAGATCAATGTGGCCGTTGAAGATGTTTTCCACGTCGGAGTCGGAGTCGGAGTCGGAGTTATCGCCACAGATAGCAGCACCAACAGCAACACCCGCAGTAGGTTTCGCAGGGCAATCACCCGCGTTGATGATGGCATCGTCGTCCCAGTCGGTAGTGGACAACACCAAATCCTTCGAGTACTCCTTAAACTTGTCGTCGTCATTCCAGTCGCGCTTCACATAGTCCACCTGCCGCAACACCGAGTCTCGCGACGTGCGCTTGCTCTCGAGGTAGCGCAAGAAGTCGTAATCGGCGACCGTGATGGGTATTACATTCGCGTTCACATTCTGCTTGGCATGGCCTGGCGCGCTAGCACCCGTTTTGAACAACTTCTTCTGATCCACGTCCACCTCGAGCGTCAACTTGGTAGGCACTAACGGTTTGATAGTGGTGCTGACGGCAACGGGTGGCCGCTGGTATCGGTAGTACTGCGGCTGCGGGGCAAAGAACTTGTGGAAATCAAACGGCTTATACCGCGAGTAGCTGGGGTAGTAGTGCCTGATGTTGCGCTTGGCGCGCGCCTTCTCCAACCGTTTCACCACCCGCTGCAACTTTTGCTTTTTGAGCGTACGCCGCTGCTCGCGCTCTTGCTTCTTGATCCGCATCTGATCGTCGTCCTCGTACGGTTCGTCCACGTTGAAGTCGTGTAGCTCAGCAGTATTACCATCATCGTACAAGTGGTGCGGCTGCGATAGGTCGTCAAACAAGGCGCTGTCATCGTTGTTGTCGTCGTCGTTGTCGTCGTCGTTGTCGCCACCACCGTTGATAGTGTGGTTGCCACCATTCTCGTCGTCATCACCGGCACCACCACTCCCGGTACCACCACCAAACATATCGGCAAACTCATTGTCGGCCGCTGCCTGAGCTTGCTCCTCGCCATCCTCGCCTAAGAGCTTGCCGAAATCATCATACTGGTCAACTATGCCCGGTAGTGACAGGACTTGCGCATCCTCTTCACCCGGTAGTTCATCATCCGCTAATTCGTCAATGTCCTCGTAGTCGATGGCGTCATCAGCGTGCTGCGTCTGGCGCTGGGCAAAGATGGACTCGATCACCTGCTCGTCAGGGAGAGTGGACCCGCCAATGTACTGGCTAAGAATCTTTTCTTCCTCAGCCTCATCACCGCGCCGCTCACTCTCTGTATTATGCACCATGGTTGTAGCAACAGCCAAATGGAACAGGGTGGAGAGGGATAGTTGGATTGTCGTGTGGTGTTGGTTCTGTCAGTTGTTGGCTCGTTTTTTTCTTCCCCTCTCTTTTTGGCCCTCCAAAAACAAAAACAACAGGGCAAAACAAAAGGTCCGGCCTATACATAACAACCATTACAGCATGGAGAGTCTAGGGCCAGAAAAGAAGGAGAAACAGGTGGTGGTTCACATATTGAGTTCTAGCATCCTGAAAATTGAGTACACCAGCGACGATACACACGAGTTGTACAAGCTTTCCAACGCCGCCGTATTCAGGAACTATATCCGCACCTTGCTCAGCATGCACAAGGACATTGTCTTTATCATTGACTTTGCAAGCGTGAGCCGACTTGCAGAGATGCTCCAGTTCATCCACAACTCCACTGTACAAAACAATGTCACGTTTGTTCTCCCCGTGCGTGTCTACATCGTGTTCGACTCGGAGAAGCTACAGAACTTGTCTGCCAGCAACGTTCTCGACCAGCAGCTAACACGATATATGAGCTGGAAGCACGGTGCCAGCATTATAGGTGTTGTCTCGCCTGAGGACCGCATTGATATCAAGACCGTGGCCAGCTTTGGCCAGTCTGCCACACCCAAACCTATCTTTGACGCGCCGGGGGAGGCCATGGGCTGCTTGCAGGTGGGCATGTATATCCCACACGATTGGGACTCATGGCACAAGATTGTATTGCAGGGAAAGTCCGTGATTATGCCCGAAACCGACCAGATCATTAGAGACGAAGCGGTATTACAGCTGTTAGATGAGGAATACGAACAAGCATTGGAAGCTGGCAGTGGCAGCAGTGCTGCCAGCAAGGTGTTTCTCAAGTACACAGGTACTACACATGGCGATATACCTACCAGCCACAAGCCACCTACCCTTAGTGATATGCTCCGCGAGATTGTACATCCGTCGGTAGTTGAGTGAACGGGAGGCAGTCACAGCCCTTCTTTACGTGCACCTACCAAATCTATTGCGATAGGCAAATTCTGATACTTTTTTTCACTCTGTATATTGTCTGCGGCATTGCGCATAGGATGGATTCTGTAGGTGCGTGAATACATTAGAGCGCAGCTCAAGCACCATAACCAGTCACTCCATCATATAATGGCTAGCAATGCAGACTTTGATGAGCCATTAAGTCGCAGCACTTCCCGATTATCCATCTCGCAGTCGGATATAGAGCGGCCCGAGAGCAACCCGCGCTTGCAGATCAAGTCCCAGCTTGATGACAGCTTGGCACGACCCCGGCGCGACTCGGCCGTATCGCTCAGCTCTTTTGAGGAGAGTCCCGCCATGCCCACGGGGATCGAAAAGAGGCGGCGGTCGTCGATGCAGACAACCAGCATTGCGGCGCAACCGCCGAAACGCGGAAAGGTGCACAAGAAGAAGCACAAGAAGTTGGTGCAGCCACCGGCCATCGTGCTCGATCTCGGTGCTGACAAGAGCGGCGATACCAAGCGGTTCCCCTTTCGCAATTTGCGCTCGTTGCTCTTGCAGGCGTTTGGTATCTCCGTGGGTACCAAGCTCAAGTGGTTGAAAATGACCAACCCGGAAAAGATCCCCACCGTGTGTGTGTGCGTGGTTCCTGGGTTGGCTTTGGAAGTACTGGAAGAAGACAGCGCCAACACCAGCGAACAAAAGCGGCCGGTGTCTTCCCTAAAGCGGGTGGACGAGTTGCCATTTGTGTTTGACACGTTCAGCGAATACGTGCGGACGATGGCACCTGGGGGTAACGACTCGATTCACTCGCCGTTGCAGGCTATCACCCGCATCCCCTTGACCAAGAACGAAAAGAAGGCGGTGTTGGAAAAGTCCAAGGCAGAAAAGATCACCATCCGCGACCTCCTCATGACTAGGCAGGAACGCACCCTGCACAACTATCCTATGAAGATTGCCTGCGCGGAAACAAGTGCAGATGAAGACAATGGTACTTCCTGGCAGGAGACGCAGCCCAACGGATCTGATGAGTCGCACATCTACTCTTTAGACTGCGAGTTTTGCAAGGCTGGTGCCCTGCACGTGTTGACGCGCCTTTCCTTGCTTGATTTTGAAGGCAACGTGGTGCTCGACGAGTTGGTCAAGCCTGCCGAGGAAATCACCGATTATGTGACCAAGTACTCCGGCATCACCGAGGAGCTCCTTGCTGACGTCACTACCACCATTGCTGAGGTGCAGCAGATGTTCTTGGCCAAGGTCAGTAGAGACGACATCCTTATTGGCCACTCGCTAGAGTCGGACTTGCGCGTCATGCGGATCCAGCACGACAATATCGTCGACACGTCTGTTGTGTACGAGCACACCCGCGGCCCGCCGGCAAAACCATCGCTAAAGTGGTTGGCGAAAACGTACCTTGGCCGGGTCATTCAGGATGGCGAAAACACCGGCGACGGCCACTCGTCGGTGGAGGATGCGCGTGCATGCTTGGACTTGGTCAAAATGAAGATCCACGAGGGCCGCTGTTTCGGGAAGAACGTTGATGAGATCAGTATTTTCAAGCGGCTTGCCAACAACCCCAGGTACAGCCCTGGAGAGTTCAAGTCGCTCTGGCTCAAGTATGGTCGCCCCCAGGAAACCGCTGAACCCGAGGAGCACCAGGTCACTACCGTGCACGTGAGCGATGATGATGACGCGGTGGCCAAGTTCAAGGTGGAGGTTGGCAACAAGCGGTTTGTCGTGGTCAACCTCCGCGAGGCCGAGTACAACTTGCAGTGGGCTACGCCGGCAGAAGCGTACACGGGGAAAACAGACTACGGACTCGGCGAGGTGTGGCGGCGCACCAACGGCCGGTTGCAGCAGCTCTACGACACCTTACCTGACAACTCCTTGTTTGTGCTCTACACCCAGTCGGGCGACCCCAGGAACATGTACAAGTTGCAAAGAACCAAGCGGAACTTCCAGCGCATGGAGAAGGAGGGCGTGGACGTGACCAGGTTGTCCCCTGAAGAATCGTGGACTTTTGCCAAGTCGGAGGAGTTACTTGCGAGCACGGCAACAGCGAGAGAGTCGCTTCTCTTTATGACCATCAAGACAAGCAACCCTAACGGCGAGGGGCAACCGGAGCAACAGGACAGACGAGCCAGTCCAGAATAGAATACAAGATACAAAATATGATGCAATTCAACGATAGAACGTAAAACAAGCAGCAGGCAACTAGCATAATAGTACGTAACCCCCCTCTCTCCTCTCTTCTACTCTCTCCTTACAAGGTAAGATGGCCGTCCTCCCTATCAAATGCACCAGTGGTAACTGTCCCCGCTTCTGCTGAAGCTACCGCCACAGTGACCCGCGTCTTATCTGCGCTAGTGGTCTCTGCCGCACCCGCACCTGCACCTGAATCCACACCAGTACCTGTACTCGCCCCTTCCTCTTTCACGGTCTCGGCCCCGGTCCCTTGTACAACCCCAGGCTCAGGGCGGTATCTCCATTGGCTCAAGTCCAAGGCATCGCTAGGGTTGATCGCCTCGTTGTTTATCCTGTGGTTGATGTTCGTCTTATGCCACCCCTTCAAGCGCACCGTGTCCACAACCATACCATCGGGATCGATATCATCGTTATCGTTGGCCAAGCTGGGCGAATACCAGTCGTTTACCCACGTGATGGTTTCGCGCAACTGCTCGTGGAACTGGATCTTGGAATGGTGGCCGTTGCCGCTCTGGGGCTGGGGCGTATTGGTGCCGCTTTGGGAAAACATAGATCAATCGGTGCTATTGGTGTCTGCTGGGGTCTGGTCGGTGTGTGATCTGTCTTTAGACGTCCAATTTTTGTTTAAAAAAATTCATGGCCCTCACCATGCCCAGGCCCTTAAGCCATCAAACACGTTTTTCTTTACCCTCACCATGTTTGCCGCTGCCGCCGCTCCTTTGCCCTCCGTAGCACTACCTTTAACAACATGCAACCTCACCCCCACAATTCAAGTCGCGTGATGCAAGCACGTGACAAGAGAACAAAGAAACAATCAATATAGCTTCATTGCTGGCATTTGCTATCTACTTACGGTACCCATCTGTTTTAGCTAGGCTTGTTGGTGGTGGAAGCATTTACGTCACCCGACTGGATTTGGGCCTGACCTTGTGCCTGCCCCGGCAGCCCCTGGCTTTGCCGCTGCCGTATATCATTTTGCTTCTTCAACGCCTTGGACTTGGCGCTCTCCAACTTCTTCTTAAACTCCTCGCGTCGCTTCTCCTCCTTCAGGACCCGCTGTTCGTACCACTTCATCATCTGCACCGGCTTGCTGCCAAATACTGCCTCATATTGACAGAACAAGCAACATTCAGCACTGGGGATGTAGCCAAAGAAGTTGCTGGGCGCTGTGCCCGCGGTGTTGTTTGCCGGCGGTGGCACCAGCTTGAGCTTGCCAATGGTGGCGATATCTTCCTTGGCAGTATAGGGTGTGTGGTTGCTATGGTGGCCCATTTTCTTTTTGCTTCTGCTTTTCTTGCCCTTGCCTCTGCTGCCAGTGCCGCTGGCGTCGTCGCTGCCGTGCGCGGCTCCGTTATCAGCATCGAGCTTGGCGATCGAGGGGAGGGCGATCTTGCGGTCAGCTATCTGCGCTTCAAGCTTCATCAACCGCAACTTCTCCTCCACGTTGTTGTATGTGGGTATCAACTTCCCGCTCAGGTCGTACTCAAACGTAAACTCACACAGCGGGCCGCCACTACCATCACTATCGTCGCCATCCATGCCGTGGTTGTAGATGGGACAATCGCAGCCGTTCATGCCGTGCACGTCGCACTCGGGCGCGGCATTCAACTCCACCTCAATGTGGTGCATGCGGGAATGGCGGCCACTGCGAGGGTTCCTATAAACAAAATTTCTCCTCTGGCTGTGGTGGCCACTGAGGTCGGGGTCTTCCTCATCGTAGTCATAATCGCCGTCGTCAAGCACCTCTTCGATGTCGTAGTCGTCCTGATCGTCGCCGCCGCAACACGAGCACTGGTCGGTGTTGCCTGCATGTAGTCCCTCTTCATCCTTGGTGTCGTACAAAGAGAACCCTGGCGACGCCGAGCTCGCCTGGTCATGGCTCACTTGCCGCTCCCGCGCCTGGATCATCTGGGTGATCTTGTCGCGGAGAAAATCAATCTCTTGTTCGTTGAGCAGTGCCTGCGCTGCGCCTGCTAGCTGCTGCCGCGGCTGCAGCGACTGTGCCGTGGATCCTTCAGCGTTGGTAGCGGTGGTTAACTTGGCCGCCGCTGCTTCCCCCTGTGGTGGTATGATTCTTCTCTTTGGCTGTCGGATAACCCTGGTGCTTGCCGGTTCCATTTCCTTCAACTTTTCGTTCATGTCGTTAGACGCTGACTCCAACGCCTCGAGCAAACTGTAGTTGAAGATCGGCTGACTGTCCACGTTGCTGGCGACACCACTGGTGCTGTCACTACTACCCTGTATCTCATCGCTGGGGAATGGCAGGAAGTGGTCGCCCTCCTCAAACTGCTTGTTTACTGCTTGCAGCCAATTCTCGTAGTTTTTAGATACGAGCTCAAAGAGCTGTTTAGGGTTGAGACCGTTGACATCTTTCATGAACGAGAGCGGCAAGTTCTCCGCATTGGCGGCAGACCCAAGCACGCCAGGCACGGGCACTTGCAGTGACGCGCTGGTGCTGGCGGGTTCCAGCCGCAATGGCTGGGATGACTGACTCGACACGTTTCGAGACATTGGAATGAGGGGAGATTGGAGGAACTGGTTTCTTTTCTTCGTTCTGTGGTTGTCTCTGTGGCGGTGTTCTTCGATCGTGGGGAAGAGAGAGAAGGAAAAAGTGCGTTCTATATCTCTGTCATTTATACCCAGTACTCCAGGGGATGTCTGTATGTGGCAAGAGAGGTGATGAAGGGAGCGAGATCTGTGTACTCCTAGCTGATACACTAGTGTAACTGGTTTGTGTTTGCTGCTGAATGGTTGTGAGGTCTCTTCGCAAAAAACTTCTTTTAGTAGAGCCCTTTTTTCCTGCTTCCGTTTGTCTGCTTCTTTTCCCTTCTGCGCCGATCATGCTTGGATCCTGGCCCGTTGTATGACACTATATGATGTACTATACGCGCTCTCCCCCTCCTTCAATTAATCCTTCTTCAAGGTTCGCTGCTTCTCAGCATTCTTGACCACCTTCTCGTCCACAAACAAACCCTTTCTCCTTCTGATGGTGTTCATGTACCGCCGCGCCACGTTCTCGCGCTCGGCAAACTCGCCCAACTCCTCAAGCTCCTCCTCGGTATGCGGCACCCAAAAGGGGTCAATGTCCAACACGTCGTAGCCGTCAAAAACCAACTGTGGCGACGCTGCGCCAGAGGTCCGTTTCCGGATCTCCTCGCTAAATCCAAACGCCTCCGTCACGGGCACACGCGCGACAATGGTAAAGAACGGCGTGCCTTCCTTCATCTCCTCAGAGATGATGGCACCCCCACGCTTCTGTACCACGGCATACACTTTGCCCAACACCTCAGCCGAAGCCTGGATCTCGCACGTGTACATGGCAAGCAACAACCGCGGTGATTTCTGGAGGAACCGCTTGTGGATCAAGTCGCGCGCTTGCGTGATAACGCGGCCGGGGCTCACCACGCGGTCATCACCAATGTCGCGCTTGGAGACCCGCTTCAAGGTCACAACCACGCCCTGAAGCGGTTCCGCCGCCAACGGGCCTTCGTTGAGCGCAAGCTGCACCCCGTTGACCACGTTATTTTCGTACTCAAATCGGTGCTCGGGAATGGTGTTGGACAACAAGTGCCGAAACTTTTCTTCACCAGCACCCGCCTGCTCAATGAAAATGTTGGGCCCGACTCGCTTGGGGCCAAAGGAAATGATGCTGTTAACAAAGGCGCGGCCGTCACTGAATCCAAACGTGTCAGTGTTCTCCACCACCTCGACAAACTGGTCCACAAACTCCTGCTTCAGCTCGAGGTGCCGATTGTTGATAATGTCGCTAATACTGGTTTCGTGGCTTATCAAAAACTCGGTAACTTCTGCCGGCAAAGGCGACACCTCAAACTCCAAGTCTGCCAACTCGTCCTCATCGTCCGACTCATCGTCACCACCACCATTCTCCATGGTGCTGATCTTGTCGTCAACTAATCCCTCTCTAAACGGAATCACCGGCTCTTTCACAGTCACCTCACACCCCTTGGCAAACCGCTCTTCCAAGTCCTTCAAGCACCGCTCCAAGTGCAACTCTCCCGCCACACACACAATGAGCTCGCCAGATTCGTCGTCAATGTACCACTCCAATACGGGGTCAGCCTTGGCTAAAAGGTCCAACCCGCGCTCGAGTTTGGTTAACTTCGATGGGTTGGTGGGCTCCACAGCAATCTTCATAATCGGCTTGTTGTGGATCAATGTCGACGTGGACGCCAAGTTGATGTAGGGCTTGTCATCAGGGAGCTGCGAGCAGAGGGTGGCGTTCTTAAGCACGGCATGGTCTAACCCCACGACACCAACAATGTTGCCTGCAGGCACCGTTTCCATGCGCACAAGCTCACGGCCCATAATCAAAAAGAGGTCCATGATCTCCACCTCGTGTGTCACCTGGTTCAAGTTCATGGGGTGGTCTTTGGGCAACGCGGGGTCGTACTTGGGCCCCACGATGGTCACCTTTTGTCCGCGCGAGAGGGCGCCCGAGTAGATTCGCGTGAACCCCACAAGCGTCTCCGTCGATGCTGGCTCGCCGTCATCATCATCGCTCCCCTCTTCCTCCTCAAAGCCTTCCTCCTCAAACTCCCACTCAAAGGGGTCTTTCTTTTTCTGCATTACCACAAACTCGTCCTTGGGCCCCTGCTCGTCTGCCAACGCCGCTGCCGCTTCCGACGCCTTCTTGGCCAACTCGCGTGCAATGCGTCCGCGTTCCCTGATCTCCTCGGCTGTGGCTGTGGAAATATCACCGGCACTCGTTTCCTTGGGGAGCTCATCATTCGGGATCGACAACAACTTGGACACGTACGCAATGGTGCGCATATCGGGATGCGCCGCGTCGCATTCACGCATGGCACGCTCAAACTCAGGATCTACGAGCTTGGCGTGGTCAAGCTCGCCATCCACAGCCGAGTAGATGGTCTCTTCCAAGATCTTATCGATTCTCTCGCCCTGGGCGGTAATGGGACTAGGAAGAGTCTCAATCACCGCACCCAAAAGTGCGTGGCTCAAGGGGATCCACTGCGACATGATCAAGTTGAGCAAGTTTTTGTGGTCTTTGGAACGCAAGTCGCGCGGCGAGATCCTGGCGCCCAACTTTTCAATGATCTTGTCCAACTTGTCTTGGTCACGCTCAAGCAAGCAGTTTTCGTACACGGCCCAGATGGGCTCAAAGATCAACGACACAAAGAGCGGCTTGAGAGGGCTACCACTTTTGAGCTTCTTGCCGGGGAGAATCTTCTTGTTCTTCATGTCGAGGTAAAAGTCGCCCCAGAGGGTCTTGGCAAGCACCAGCTGGGAAAAGCCCAACTTCTTAGCGTAGATGCGTGCAAAAGTGTTGATGGAAAAGGCCCACCCGTCGATGGCGGAGGCAAAGATGACATTGTTCTTTTCTGGAGTAAAGTACAAGTCGGTGTCGTCACGCTCAACAAACTCGCCCACGGCGCCGGCATCGCGCCAGTTCATGTCATCCTCCAACCGGTCGCCGGCATAGAAGGACCCGATCACCGAGTTCACCTGCTCAATCACGCGCGATATGTGCTGGTACGCCTCCTGCGGCGACAACCGCCACTCAGTCACCAACCTGTCGAGCTTGTTCAACACGAGCAACGGCTTCAACTTATCGATCCAGCACTGGCGCAACACATTAACCGTCTGCGAGCACACACCCTCCACGACGTCCACCAATACCACGGCACCGTCGCATAACCGCGATGATGTGCTCACCTCGCTCGAAAAGTCAATGTGTCCTGGTGAGTCGATCAAGTTGATCAAGTGCTCGCGGATCTCAGGCTCAGCATCGTCGGGAGACTGTCCCGGCTTCATGCGCACCACTTTAAAGTAGAGCGAGATGGCCGATGCCTCCATGGTGATGCCGCGCAACTGCTCGTCCTCACGCGAATCCAAGTATCGCACCTTGCCAGCCATGCGCTGGGAGATGATACCGTTGGTGGCGAGCAACGAGTCCGAGAGGGACGTCTTGCCGTGGTCCACGTGTGCAAGAATGCAGATGTTGCGGATACATGATGCGTCCGATTGTAGTTTGTGCACAGTCTCGGGGGATATCTTCATAATAGACAGTGTTGCTCTCTGTGAGTGCTTTGCCTTGTGTTTTCTTTTTTTCACCCTTCTCTCGTCCTCTTTGCCATCATCTTTTCCTCTTCCTTTTTGCCAAGATGAGCATCGCTGGTCCACCACACACCATGAGCGAGCGCAGCAATACCTGCCCGCTATGCGCCACCACCTTGAAGCTACACCTCCTCCAGCCCACGGTAATTATGGCGTCGTGCCCCAACACGAACTGCATCTACCCGTTCAACCTCCTGGTCCGTGAACTCTACGAAAAGAATCTCATCACCACCACCAACCAAGAAGAAGTTCTCAGCAAGGTAAGGGAAAAGTATACCCAGACCACCACCACCCCGAAAATAGCCGATTTCATCGTCGCCAACGATACCGACATACCGCCATTGTGACCTTGCAGCTCTCCAACACTTTTCTAGTCGTCGTTATGCATTTATATATTGATCCTTGTTACTATACGGCCCTCCCTAGAAGGGAGAGCTGAAAAAAACCAGCATTATCTCTGTAGGCGAGTTCAACCCATCACGCATTTCTTGTTCACGCCCACTACTTGTGCTTGAAGAGGTCGATTTTGCCATAGTTCTGGTCGGCAGTAACGTAGATCTTCCTGAGGGAGGACCTCTTGTAGTACTGGGTGGCCATATATAAGACACCAAGACCGTAGGCGACGCCGCCGAGCATGAGGGCTTTGTTGGGGGAAAGACCCGCGCGCATTATACTTGTGGACATTGTGGATATAGGTTGTAGTTTAAGGTGGTGTTGGGAAACAGGAATATGTCTGATGTGTAACGAGGAAAGAGGGAAGGAAGGGGGAGCAACAGGTATCAAGGGGGTGGGCGACGTGGCCCCATTTATAGTTGCAGTAAGGTACCCATGTACCCACGCCTCCTTACCTGTCCCTCCACTTTTTCCTGCCTCCGGTTTCCTACGTTTGACGTTCTCCCCTGCCCCCTACCCCATGCAGTCCCATCCCCTCTTCTCGGCCCATATATGTGCCACCACGCGTGATCACGACAGGCCACTGTTGAGGGTTGGGTGCAAATATAGATGACGCCATGCGCGCACGACCAGCAAAGAGGGACTCGCACATATAAAGAGTAAAAGGAAAAAACAAAATCACCTGATTGCGCAGAGAGGAAAAAAAGTGGTGTGATTTGCCAAAGATGGGGTAAGAGCGTTTCTTGGTGCGAAAGAAAAGAGAGGAAGCGCCTGGAATGGGGCCACTGGGGTTGGGGTGCAGAGGTGAGGGAAGGCTTGTGGTGTCACTTTTATTTTGCCTTTTTGTGTCGGCGTAACAAATATGGTTTGTCTGGAATAAATAGGTGTCTTTGCGGCTTGTGTCGGAGCTGGACGGGGTCGGAGCTGACCGGGGTCGAAGCTGGGCGGAGGCGGAGGCTGGGGTGGTGGCGTACTAGGGTGACAACCCCATTTTTATTTCCTCAGAGGGGCCCGCTCCCGTTCTCTTAGTACATGCGCACGCCATCGCCTGCGGGAAGAATCGGCAAGAACTGGCCAATCACCAACATGGGAATGTCGAACAAGTCTCGCTTCACCGTCCACACGGTGCAAAACTCGATAAAGCGGGCGCCATTGTCCTCGGGCACGCCATCGCCCTGGGGCAAGCTCATAGCCGTGTGATCGTTCTTGATTAGCTTGATCTTGGTGCTGATACTTGAGTGGAGGTTGCCCACTGCAACCGACTTGAACAACTGAAAATACTTGACAATGCTCTCGTCGTCGTACATGATCTCCATAATAAAAGTCCGCTTGGAGAGGATGTCGCCCAAGTTGTAGCCGAGCAAGCTGAGCAAGTCGTCGGTGATGCTGACAATCTCGCCCGTGCGGCGCCAGATAATGGTGGGCGACGCGTTCAACTGGCACAACTTTTCGTAATCAATAAGACACCTCTGAAAACTCATCTCCAAAAAGAGCAAGTCTTGCGGCTTGAGCAACGACTTGTGCGCCAGTATGAACGTGGGCCGGTAGCTGGCAATTAACTTGAGAATCACCAAGAGCCGCTGCCGCTTCTGCTGCTTCTCCTCGAAGGTCAAGCTGTTGCCGCTGAACCGTTTCTTTAGAAAAAACGTCAAGGCGTGGTACGATTGTGGGTAGTCAAAGTTAAGCACGTCGTTGGTGTAGATGTCCCCCACAGACAGGTAAATGTGGTGCGTGAGCAACGGCGACACGTAGTCGGTGGAGTAGTGCGATTGGAAATCAAACGGGTTGGTCAACTCTGTGCGCGGAGGGCCGCTGCTATTATCATTTCTGCTATTCCTGTTGGTGTTAATATTGTTGTCCAACAAGTTATCGGTCTGGTCAGTGATATTGTTCATGCTGTTCAAGCTGTTGCGCGAGAACCCGAGAGAGATAAACGGCCGCGAGTCCTTGAGCCGCTGCACCGCTTTTTTCCTCTTCGTGTAGTCCACACTGTCGAAATTGATCCCGCGCAAGAACGTGTCGGGCGAGGTGGCGGTAGCAAACTCGGACGCACTGGTGTTGGACGGCGACGGGGATGTGGGCTTGCTGTGCAAGATGATGTCACCCAACATCAAGTACTCTTGGTTCAAGTAGTTGGAGCTGAACGCATGGCTACTGGCATGATTCAAGGGCGTGTTGGACGAGTTAATCGACGGCTGCCGCCCCGTACCGGACTCGGTCTCAAGCTCGTCGTTCAAGAGCTTGTTCAATACGTCCGTGGTTGTGTCGAGCATGGTGTTGGTGTACTTGTTGGGCTCGGGTTGAAACAACCGTTCCGGCGTCAACGCCGGGTTGTGCACAAGCGGGGTGGTATTGGTCAACGTCTCCACCGGTGGAGTCTCCAAGAATGGGTGCAAGTGCGGGAACGAGCCCGTCTGTAGGCTGTGGTTTGGGCTGTGGTGCTGCTGGTGCTGCTGCCGCGGGAGGTGGTTCTGTCGCTGTGGTGGTCCCGGCAGCACGCTTTCCACTTGGATGTCGGCGACGGAGGGCGGTGGGTCCCGCGGGTTCGGCGTGGGGCAATACACCACTTCCGGTTTGATCTCCAACCTCGCCTTCTTGCGCACAACGCCCGCTTCGGTGGCATTTCTGTCGCCTTTGTTGTTGCTTCGGTGCAAGTACTTGGCGCGCTTGCGCACCACGTCGGTGCACCCCTCGGGGATGTTGCGCTTGACGCAGTTGGTGCACGGTCTCTCGTTGGAGCACTGCAAGTGCTTCTCGTGACAGAACGTGCAAGCACGCACCGCAGGCTTACGGTTTTGTTTCTCTTCAGCAGATAATCGTTTCGTCATGGGCAGGAGCGGATCATATAATGGGGTAAGGGGTAGGTGGTGCACTTGCTGTTGGGCGCGGGCCTTGCTGGTGGTTGTGAGTTTGGCACAAACCTCGACAGTTTTAGTGCACCAGAGTCTGGGGAAAGACCAGTCTTTGTTTTGTGCGGGTGGAAATTTTCCTTTTTTATTTTTTTTCGGGAGCCTTTGCAGGCAATAGTTGCAAGGACACTACCCCGGAGAGTCCCGGAAGAATTCGTCATGAGGGTGGTGGGCAGTGAGTCAACATTGGAGAAGGGGGGCTAACCAAAGGCTGTCTCTTATACACATC